>PVIU01006992.1:0-95918 GCA_004026605.1 Ondatra zibethicus | reverse complement strand
AACTAGGTAATCACTGTGTGAGCCCTCCTCCTCAACTAGGTAATCACCGTGTGAGCCCTTCTCCTCAACTAGGTAATCACTGTGTGAGCCCTCCTCCTTAACTAGGTAATCACCGTGTGAGCCCTTCTCCTTAACTAGGTAATCACTGTATGAACCCTCCTCCTTAACTAGGTAATCACTGCTTGAGCCCTCCTCCTTAACTAGGTAATCACTGCTTGAGCCCTCCTCCTTAACTAGGTAATCACTGCGTGAGCCCTCCTCCTTAACTAGGTAATCACTGTATGTGCCCTCCTCCTTAACTAGGTAATCACTGTGTGAGCCTTCCTCCTTAACTAGGTAATCACTGCGTGAGCCCTGCTCCTAACTAGGTTGTGTCTTCCACAACAGAACTGAGCTATGACACGAGTCAGTCTGAGTCTTCCCACCACGGGAATGAATGGAGCTATCTAGAGTCTGACTTTCTCTAGAAGGCTTCTACCAGCATGAGAAGGGGAAGGAAGTTTTGGCGCTCCAAGCTCCCTGTTCTTACAATTTCTCACCTTCCTGGTAGGGGAAAGTTAGTGCGTCTTGCTAAGGTTTTGATTAATCAATGAGTGAAGAAGCCACAGAGGCTTTGTAATGCCTCCTTCAGTTATAAAGTGTAATGTCTATGCGTATATTTAACCTAAAACTACTAAATGGTATAATTCATTTGTTTCAAACTACTTGATTTGGAGGGGGAAAAAAAGAACTATTCAATAGTTTCCTTATCCCCAAACTCCTGACAGACTAAGACCTTGGAATCTTTTGTCACCAAGTAAACCATACCTGTATTTGTAGACGAGTCTCCCCTTCCTTCTGTTCCTTCCTAGGGCCTAATCTGAGTGGTTGAACGGAACGTTCCTTTCTCCTTAGTCGTGTGTGTGTGTGTGTGTGTGAGTGTGTGTGTGTGTGTGTGTGTGTGCGCGCGCGCGTGCGTGTGTGTATGGAATGGGGGGAGGGTCAGAAGAGAAAAGGATCCCAACTAAGATCACTCTGACTGCCCATACATCCGAAGACTAGGAGGAGGGAATCATATCTTCTGGGACCAGACCCTGGACTTGCCAAACCATCACAAATTCAGAATTACTTAGATTTAGAAAGGCCCAGTAAGTCTATAATTCTTTATAATGTTTCAAATGATACCAGGATATGTCCCAGCATGACCACCTATGTAAATATTATCAAGAGGCAGCTCTGACAAAATAAATGATGTAAGGAAAACACATTAAGTTTTCAACTGAACCCACATGAGCTAATAATATTTTGAACATAAAAAGATTAAAGGGACATGTTTTTCTTTTTCTTTTAATTCAAATATTCAGAGAAAACTCACTGTCTTTGTTCAGTGTTTATTATTTAATCTTTCCTGTAGCCGAAACCAAAATATGTGATGAATGGGACACTAGATCTAGTAAGTGGACTCGAAGGTTGGGGCTCCAGCCACCGATCTAGCTGCAGTTCCATCATCGCTGATGTTCATAAAACCACTTTAACAAGACTCAGCTTCTTTATAAATGGGTGTAACTACACTCCAGCTCACCCTCAAGTGGAACCAACAAGAATCTACACAAACAAAAAATTCTGAGAAACTGGGAAAGGTAACTTCAGGGGACAGCTGTGCTTCCTGGAAATCAAGTCCTGGCACTTCACATCATTGTCAGGCCATGCAGTCAGGCCTGGTTTTGCAACTTCTGTGACAGATTATCTCTGACGATGTCAAGACTAATTACAAATACTGCTTCTCCTACAGAGTCACAAACAAAATGACCAAAGGCGGATTACACCACCAAAGCAATTTCTCCTTACCACCAAGGAAACAGTAGGCAGTCCCTTTTTTCTTTCTTTGTTTGTCTTTCTTTTTTCTTGAAACAGGGTCTCACTTACAGCCCAGGCTGACCTTGAACTCAGCTCCCAATCTTCTGGCCCCCATCAGCCACGGGCTTTGATTACAGGAATATGCCACAATGTCTAGCTTTCAACTTACTTGGAATTCAGTCGGTAATTCTCCATTCCCCAAACCAAAATGAGCTATGATGCACACTGTTCTCTGTAACTATAGTCTTTAAAAAAAAATCTGTTCTTGAGGTAGGGTGTCATATAGCCCAGGTAAACCTGGAACTTGTTATATAGTCAAAGATGGCCTTGAACTTCTGATCCATTCCTGTCTATGTCAGGAGTGTTGAAATCACGGCCATGACAATTTTTACGCAGTCCGGGGATTGAACTTAGGGTCTGTGCTAGGCCAACACTTTACTAACTGAGCTACAACTCCAGGGTCTAGCTTTCCAATTTTCTTAAATCCAGACACTGAGAACACATGTGTAAGCCCAGTACAGAGGAAACTGAGGCAGGAAAATGGCTGTGAGTTTAAGGCCAGTCTGAGCTCTCACAGCGGAATGCCAGGCCAGCCAGAACTACATAGCAAGGCCCTGCTCAACTGTACTCCCTCCAAAAAGGCATTAACACAAATGGGCTAATATAAACATCATACTTCCTTAATCCAAAAGGACTCCCTCTAGCAAATGTGCCTCTGTGGTTCCAGGAAAAAGACAACAAGTTTTCAGGATTGCCTGCAAGAGCACAGAAAGCTTACAAAAGTCAGTTGTTCTTACCACTTCCCGAAAGGGGAAAACGCTCAGCCCTCTCTGTCCCCCTGAAACACCTGGGGGCCTCCAGGCCAAGGTCACCTTCCCCACTTCCACCCAAGTACTGATTTCCTCCTCAACACACAAACCTACCAGGAGGCCTAGATTTCACAAGTTCAGAATGATCATTTCGCTAATACTGACTTCTGACTTCAGTCCTGGGGAAGTGTTCCCAAAATGAACTTGGAGGCAAGGCAGAAGTGCCAGTGACCAGGTTTCTTTCTTTGCTTCCCCTCTCCAAGTATTTGTAATTTTTATTTTTTTTGAGACACGGCCTCTGTAGCCCAGACTAGATAGTGTAGCTAAGGACAACTCAGAACTCAAGGCTCAAGGTCCTATGGCCTCAATTTCCGAAATACTGGAATTACAGGCATGCCCAGCTTGCATCTGTAATCCTTTTAAGGTGCTGAAAGGTAAAGATAAGCAGACAATTGATCAACATGTGAATGGACCAAATCTATTAAAGATGTTTGCAACTCAGAAGGGATTTTCTTTTAAGTAGGAGAGATGGCTCAGCAGTTACAATTCACTCTTACAGAGGACCCAGGTTCAATTCCCTCCACCCCTATGGTGGATTATAACCATCTGTAACTCCAGTTCCAGATCTGATGTCATCTTCTGACTTCCATAGGTATCAGGCATGCACATGATACACATACATGCCTACATACATACACACTTAGATACATACATACAGGCAAAGTGTTCACACACAACATAAAATTAAAAATCTAAAAATTAAAAGTTTTTTAAAAGGCATGACAGGAAAATGAATATATAATTAGAAAGAAATGCAATGGAGAGTGACAGAAAATAAGTCTGTGGCATTAACAAACTGAGAAATCATACCCTTGACTCTTGAGTAACTGCTCATTCAAGGTAGAAAAGGCTAAAGTGTGCCATTTATTGACAAATAAACTAAGAAAGGTAGCATTATAATTTCTCAGCTAAATAATTAGTTTTCCACTGCTGAGTTTGTTTAGTTCTTACAGGCAGTTGCAAGCCGTCTGACATAGGTTCTAGGAACTGAACTCTGATACCTCTGAGCAGTAAGTTCTCTTAACCACTGAGCCTTCCCTCTAGCTCCCCATAGCTCCGTTCTTCACTGAAAAACATAGAGGGCTGGAGAGATGGGTCAGTGGGTAACTCTTGCCACACAAGCTACAGGACCTGGCTTCAAATCCCTAGACCTCACAGAAAGTGACGCAGTAATGGGCTCATCTGGAATCCCAGTGTGTTCCCATGTTGACACAGGTGGTAACAGAACCAGGAGACCCTCTGGAACCTCGCAGGCCCACTAGCCTTATGTTCACTAGCATTCGAAGCAGTGAAAAACCTACAGATCCTGATCCAAAATGTGGAAGGTGAGAACCAATACCAGAGGTTGTCCTCTGACCTCCACATGTACACATACCAAAGCTCTCACACACTAGTACCATGTGAGCAACACACACACACACACACACACACACACTTGCACTTGTGTAGGGGAAGTTTCTTAAATCTCCAGCTAAATCATGCTTCTAAAAGTGTGAAAAATATGCTGAGTGTGATGATGTTATAGACCCACAATCTCAGAGCTCAAGAGGCTGAGGCAGAAAGATCTTGAGTTTGAGGCTGGCCTGGACTACATAATGAGACCCTGCCTTGAACAAAGCCTAAGACACCCCAAAGAAGCAGGTATTTGATAAAATATCAATTCATCTACTCTAACAGAAAAAAAAACAAAGAAATATAGTTGGATAAGAATGCATCATTTACTAATTCCTAATGTTTACTTTCATGGAAAAGAAAATGTTTATTGGGGAGAGATAAAATCCAACTCTTCTAGACATAGTGTCAGATATAGGCTAAGTATGTAAACAAACCGATTTGCCAAAATTGTGTGACTATGAAACACAGAGTTAAAGAGGCATACAAATATTTGATATTTCCTGATACTAAAAATAACTCACAGGAAAGGGCTGCTGTTGAGATATTCTGCGTCCCACCCCACCTTCTAGTTCGGCATGATCTTATCTGTGCATGACAACATAGAAGTTGCTCAAGAGTGCAATTAGTTTGTCATTTATTCATTTATTGTTTAATCATGTTATTAAAATTCAACAATACCACCAG
Organism: Ondatra zibethicus; assembly: GCA_004026605.1. NCBI lineage: Eukaryota > Metazoa > Chordata > Mammalia > Rodentia > Cricetidae > Ondatra > Ondatra zibethicus. Next base: position 91,134 of record PVIU01006992.1, on the reverse strand, counting down.
ACGGTACACACAATCAGATGCCTGCTAGGCCAGGTCTACCATTTACAGCACAGATGCCCTGTGTATTAAGCCCATTCCCATGTTAATATGGAGAGAGAAAAAACAACCAAACATAGTATTCAATCTTCATCAGGGATGAAGTTATATAGGTTAATGAAAAAGAAGTGATTCTTTTTTTTAATAAATTTATTTATTTTTATGTGCACTAGTGTTTTGCCAGGATGTATGTCGGTGTGAGGGTGCCAGATCCCCTGGCACTGGAGTTACAGACGGTTGTGAGCTGCCATGTGGGTGCTGAGAATGGAAACTGGGTCCTCTGAAAGAATAGTGGGTGCTCTCAACCACTTATCCATCTCTCCAAATTATTCTTAAATCTGTTTAGTTTATTTCTAATTCATTTTCTGGAAGACCAAAATATAAATGCTAACTTGTTGAGACTGGGACTTGAGGGCAGCTTCAAGGAACAATTCACATTTCTAACCCTACCTCTGCTTCAGTCTGCCATGTCTCCCTCGGAAGCCCCACTAAGATGCCCTTTCTATGGCTATAAAAACAAAATCCATCAGCTCCTGAACCCCAAGTCTGAGCCCGCTACCTTCAAAAACCACTGGCTCACGTGCCGCCACATCTGTCAGGCTGGCTCTGTTTCCATTGTCCTGAGGACTGAACCTGGAATCTCATGTACGCTAGGCAAGTACTGCATCACTAAGCTGCACCTCAGCCCAACGTGATCCTCAACACTCCGTTAGACTGTGCGGCTTTCAGTAAAAATAGCATGTACTCTAATGACCTGTTGCCTCACTGGGAGGCGGTCCTCACCAGGGAACATTCATCTCCACTTTGAATGCATTCATGCTTAATATCCATTTAAAAAGTAGCCAGAGGGTCTTACTAGACTTAGGAAAACCCAACTGCCATCATTTTTTTTAAGTGCCTATAAAAACAAACCAAAATATCACAAGAAAAGTTGGAACGTCTCCAGGTAAAGCTTTCTTCTCAGACTTAAGATGTCTTCTTCAGTTTCAAAGGGAGATACTAACAATTGATTGTTATGACTTTGCAGATTAGTCTACAGTTGAGTAACATCAATGACCTAAACTATAGCCTTCCTTATGAAACCAAGCCTCCTAAATAAAAGCAGTAGCTGAAAACTCGCCATCTGGACCCAGTCACCTGCTAACTGTTTGGGGGTTGTGGCACACTGAAACACTTTGGGGGGAGGTTTTATCCCAGCCCTGAGTGGTGAGCCACACCCATAATCCTAGCACCCCAGAATTCCACGGGTAGGAAGATGCTTTGGCAGGAAAGGGGCAAGCTTGAGGCCAGCCTGTGCTACATAGTTCTAGGCTATCCTGGACTAAAATCCTGTCTCAAAAACAAACAAACAAACAAAAAACAAAATAGACCAAACAATTGCCCCAAATGTTAAAACATTCCAGAGTGACTCACACATCCTCCTTCCGAAGAAGTTGCTATTTAGACACAAAGGCAAATGGTGACACACGTGGATTATGTATCCAGAAGTCCCCTTCCTCCCTCCTTTGCCCTCAGATTCCTCCCTCCATTCATCCTTCCCATCCTGGAGCTTCCCAGAACCTCTCTTGACCCTCTTCCCTTCTCTTGAGTTACCACTCAACTCCCGCTGGCAGTCAGAGAGCTCAGTTTGCAGAGGTAAAGGCAGGGAAAAGAGAAGGGACAGACATTATAAAAGGAAAGGAAGTAAAGAAATCCTCTGCTTACTAAGCAGCCACCCCACCCTTCCCTCCTTAACACTTTAACAAGGGCCCTTGTAGACACTCAACCTGCCCCCTAATTTCCTCATTCTTTGTCACTCCGCCACAAAGCCAAAGGGCCACCAGCTATTCCTCTGAGGTAAGGGGTCTTCAATCCCACCCAGGCCAACGCTCCAAGCCCAGGCACAGCTTACATTTTAAAGGCTCACCTTTGTGAGTTCAAGGCTAGCCTGGTCGACAGAGTGAGTTCCACAACAGTCAGGACTACATGAATAAAGGAAGGAAGGAAGGAAGGAAGGAAGGAAGGAAGGAAGGAAGGAAGGAAGGAAGGAAGGAAGGAAGGGAAGAAAGTTCATCTGGAGCAGGGGTTAACTCTTAGCTTGAGTTAGGGATTAAACCCTTTACCTCCACTTCCAACACCGTACTTTGGGAAAAACAATGAGTTGAAAATATTCAGATTTATGAAATCCCTGTGTTGTAAAGAAGGTGCCCACTGGGATGGATACCTCCAAGTTAACCAAATAGATTTACTTGTTTATTTGCTTAAATATCCAGACTCAAGCCAGTGACACTCTAACCCAGAGCCCTGGAGAAGACCCAGAGTCCTTTCCCTGAGGGCTGAGACACTGTTAAACACTTTCCTAATGACTCTCAAAGAAAACTTTAACATGCTAGGCAAGTAAGTACTAGACTGCTAAACTACAGGCCGGGCTGGGATCCTGCATTTTGAATTAATTATTCCAAGGCACAGGTCTACATTTTCAGTAGACAGACATACCCTCAGGATTTCCACTCGAAATCTCAGCTCTCAGCCGCTCATTTGCCTCATTTCACGTTGTCAGGGTCCTCCTCGGAGCCTTGCAGTTTACTTTCTCTGACTAGTCGAATGTTTACAAAAGGAGCAAGCTCTTGGGCTTGAGTCTGACTCTATGGCTGAAAGCTATGAGTTCAGCTGCCACAGTTTAGGTTTCTTGAAGTCCACTGAAGACTCCCTGTGCATGGCTTAAACAAAACTCTCTGTGGAACACGAACTTCAAAATCAGAAGTGGCCCACACTGCACCAGGCCGTCCGTGACAGCTTCTGGCCCATCCAGTGCCCCCTTGGCTTCCTGGGGTTTCCAGGAAGAACTCCCCTTAGGAATGCCTGACTAGCTACACTGGTTGGTCATCTACATTAGTCCCTCCAAAAGCATCCCCTCAAGCCAGCAGCAGACCAGACAAACGAGTTCCAGAAGTGAAGAACCCATATCAGAGATAGTGGTAAACCCTCAGGACTCAAATCCAGCCAACAGGGAACAAACCCCAAGGGTCAAGCCTCCCATTATAAGAAAACAAAATTATCATAAACAAGGACAGCAGTGTATCTAAAGAAACAAACCAAACTCACCACACACATGTGCATACATACACATGTATAAGTAATATGCAAAATTGATTAAAAATACCAATAAGGTTGCTTCATGGTAGAATATCACACATTTGAAAACAGATAAATTCTTCAAATAGTTCTGTCAAAAAATTTATGCTAAGGAAGAGGTTTTTGCTTTCATACTAACATTTAGGAATAGACATGCAAAAATCAATGGAGTCAGCTGAGAAAAAATAGGCAAGGGAATTAAAAAGCCTTTTACAACTAAAAAGAGGAAAGGTAAAGGAGATGATAAAGAAAAACACCTGAGAGCATCTGAAAATTAACATAACTCAAAGCAATCTGCTTCACTTGACGTGCCAATTTGTTTGACAATTTTATTTATTTAACTCACCCACTAATTCACACCCCCTCCTTTGGAATCCCACTATGTGCTTGGTATATTTCTACAAGTCTCATTTTTAGACTTGACTTCTCAAGGACCATGTTTGCAGCCTGAGGATAATCTGGCGACTTCACAATACAAAAGAAACACTGCAAGCGCAAGGCAAAAGCTACTCTGCAACCACGGAGAGAGAAGGAAGGTGGTGTTTATTTCCGGTGCTTCTTTTCATTCCTTCTTGCCTGTGCCCACTCCACACAACAGAGCCTATTGGATCCCTGTTTGCCCTTATATATAGAATAAGGAGAGAGATCTAGAACTCTTCAGGGCACTTAAAACTGAAGGCATTTTCTTCAGTAGTGTAGCCAGCTCACTGTTAAGGTGTCTATGCACCAGTAAATAACTCCCTATTCACTCATACTCATTCAAGCAACAGCTATTAAATTTAATAGGTCACACAAAAACAAAGTCCGCACAGATCAAAAGGACACGTAAATAATGATGGGGGGGGACTTGTTGGGAAGAAAAAAGGGGTCAGTGGAAGTAGGGAGGGATAAGGGAGAGCTATGGGGGTGAAAATGACCAAAAAGTACATTATGTACATGTATGAACTTGTCAAAGATTAATAAATACTTTTTAAAAAACTAAACACAGAACATCAGATGCATCAATAAACAATACACTGTGAGCCAGACTGAGATACAAAATGCAAGGCCACACTGGATAATAGGCAGTTTAGTAGGAAGCAAACACTTCCTGCTACCACCTCCATGAGGCCAGGGACGGAGAAGCTGAGCCGCTGAGGATGAGTAAATGGCAGTGAGAGAGGGAATCTTTAGTACGTACACAAAAGGAGGAAGACAACCATCCCCTGAATTTCCCCGTGATTGCCTGAGGTCAGCAAGTAAAATACACTCTTGAGGAGTGGCAAAATCTAGAGTATTCCAACAATGGCACCTTATATAAATGCATGGATTTCATAACTTCGTAACCCTCACTGAATGATCCAATTTCCTGCCCACGGTTCTGCATTGGTGCATGGGGATCCTGGGGCTCTATCTAGGCCATCCTTGCAAGCAGTCACATTGGTGCTATTTCAAGGCTTTGGATTGGCTATGAAAGTAGGTATTATAAGCTCGCCTTACAATTGTACAACAGATGGAGTCTGAACACAGAACTGCTTTCATCTACCCTCTCTCTATCAGTTCCTCCGTAAGTGACTTTCCTCTCTGCTGTCCTCTATCACAGAGTGGCTGAAGGCTAATTACCACAGTGCACGCCAAAGTGCAGGTCTAGCTGACACCTATGTATTACCTGGAAGGCGGATGTCTAGGGTCAAGTTGCAGCTGGCCATCTGGAGCATCATAGGGCTCTTCTACTTCATACAGGTTTGCGTCAGTGTCCTCCACACTGCTGGAAGTCTGCCACCCCAGCTCTGGAGCCTTCCCTCCAGCCAGCACGAAGGGCAAATTTTCATACTCGGGAATCTCCTCATAGTGGCGGACATTTTCATACTCTGGGGCGCAGTCCCTTGTACTGGGCTTGTAAGACACCTGGCAGGGGGAGTCCCTGGAGAGCATCTGGTCATCCAGAGACTCAGCTCTCTGACCACTGGCTGCTCTGGTCTGACCCCGAGATTTCCCCTTGGGAGACTCGAGGCTGCAGTTTTCTGCAGAATACGCCTTGCTGGGTTTACTTCTCTTTTCTTCTCCTGTCACCAAACCTTGCCAACCACTTTCTAGCCCTTTTGGCTCTCTACTGAGCAGAAGTCCTGTAGTGACATCCACAGGTTGGCAACTTTTCGACCTAAACTTCTGAAAGTCACTCTTTATGAAGCCAATGGACAGTTTCACATTAATCAACTTTTTAAAAGACGTTTTCTTTGGAGGTTCTTTGCAAGGTTTATCACACCTGTCCGTTTCCACAGCAGATAGTGATTTTGCTCTTGGCTTGGTTAGGGAACTAGCAGGCTCATTATCTAAGGATAAAGTGACACGCTTCAAGGACTCTGGGCTCCCTGAAAAAGGTAAAATAGGATGAGGTAACTTCCACACTGGCTTTTCTGAAGTTGGGTTGGGTGTGTCAAAGGATGACGGTGGTACACCGCGGTTTGAGGGGCCCAATGGTTGAGGGTGATTTCTTTGTAGACCTTTCTCCGAATTTGTTGCTTTGCTTGAAGAATAAGAATTTTTTTCTACATGTTCCTCAGAAGCAGCCTTCTTAAGCACCCCTGCAGCGGGCAAGCTGTGTCTCTGAGGTTTTTTGGGAACAATTCTAGAGTAAGATTCCTTTTGTACTTGAGGAACAGACAATTCCATGTTACAGGTAGTTGGCGGATGTTCAGTGCAGGATAATTGGGCTTGCTTAGGCAAGCTCGAAGACTGAGTACTGCATTGTAAACTAGTCTCTCTCTCCACAGCAGGTAACATTCCAGAACCACCTTCTGCTGTGCTGTCAGAACTCAAAATAGAATCTGCATCTAAAGAAGGCGCCGCTTTTTCAGAGGAAGACGTTTCCTGACGTACAGCTTTCTGGGAGCTGACTGAGTCTTGTCTGTCACTCTTGGGATCGCTAGTCAATGCCCTTTTATTTGCTGGCTTCACTTTGTCCACTTGTCCCTGGTTATACAAAACATTCGGATGAAGAACACTGACTTGATTGTTTTTCAAACTATCTTCAAGGAGACAAGAAGAGCCATTGTTTGAATTCTCTGGCTCTTCAGTGCTTTCACTAGGAGTATCTACACACTTCTGGCGGAGCAGACGAGCAGCGTGTGTCTTTCTGGGCTTGGGAATTGGAAACTTTGAGGTATGAGGTAATAAGTGAATTTCTAAAGGACCAAGATCTGTGATGTCCGTCTTCTTACTAGTTCCATCGGAAGGCATCTTTTTGTCATCTAGTTCACAGGAATCCGAGTGACTGCTGCTCTTAGCGTTGCCAGCTTGACAAGTCTCAAGGTTTTGAGATTCATGCCTAGGGGGCTGTGGGTGGCAGCTGTGATGAGCAGGAACTTTTTCAAAGCGGGACAGGGAAGGGGACAGATCTGCCAGTTCAATTCTGATCTGTCTGCTGCAACTGTGGTCGCCGTTTATTTCTGTGTTGGTTGGAGACCTGTGCTTCTTCGGGGTACTACGAGGTGATTGTTGTTGTGTTAAAACCTCTTTGAGCTTCTCTTCTAAGACGCCTGCCTTTAAAATAACTCCTCTCTGGCTCTGGCCCTTTTCACCACTTGAATCCCACCTAGTTCTCCTCTTTGCAGTTAAAGAGGACTCACCGTTTTTACTATTCTCTAAATTTTCTTTCATTCCCAGAGGCTCTAAAACGAGCTGCTTTGCACACAGACTTCCTCTATTCCCAGGCTCACAAGTACACCCAGAACTGCAGGAACACGTTGGTAAAATATAATCACTGTGTGCATCCCCGACATCTTTGCAATTAAACGTGTCAGTGCTCTCCGGTAATTCTGGCTCCCGCTCCTCCAGGTTCAAAGGGAGTTTCTTTGAGGGTGACTGCTTGATGTCTTGAACAGCTGAGTTTGTCAGGGCTTTTGGTTTTGGTGCAATTGCTGGTTTGGTTTTCTTTGTTAACCGTGGAACACTAGCATTTACGATGTCCGGTTTGGGTGCAATGGGAGGGGGAGGTGGCCTGCTATTTGTCCCCACTAACTTTGGCTTGGGAGCCAATGGTGGCTTCTTAAGTTCTAGAAAGGAAAATATAATAATTAGACCTAAGAGGATATAAAAAATGCATACCACTTTCCTGTTTTTATTTGTTTTCAGTCGCAAGGTCTTGCTATGCAGTCCCGGCTGGCTTGGTATGTACAACATAGCTCAGTCTGGTCTCAAACTCACAGCCATACTTTCTAATGCTGAGATTACAGGCATGCACTCCCATGCTTGCTGAATAAAGTTTTTTTTTTAACGATATGACCTTTCCGACTTCTCAGAAAATTAGGGAACAACCTTCCTCAATACCACTTTTGGGTATATATCCAAAGGATGCTCAATCATGCCACAAGGACATGTGCTCAATTATGTTCATTGTTTGTCATAGCCAGAACCTGGAAACAACCTAAATGCCCCTCGACCAAAGAATGGATAAGAAAAATGTGGTACATTTACACAACGGAGTACTGCACAGCAGAAAAAAAAATAACATCTTGAAATTTGCAGGCAAATGGATGGAGCTAGAAAATATCATTTTGAGTGAGGTAACCCAGACCCAGAAAGATAATTATCATATGTACTCACTACTCATAGGTCGTTTTTAAACATAAAGCAAAGAAAACCAGCCTACAAATCACAATCCCAGAGAACCTAGACAACAATGAGGACCCTAAGAGAGACTTACATAGATCTAATCTACATGGGAAGTAGAAAAAGACAAGATCTCCTGAGTAAATTGGGAGCATGGGGACCATGGGAGAGGGTTGAAGGGGAGGGAAGAGGCAGGAAGGGGCGCAGAGAAAAATGTAGAGCTCAATAAAATGATTTTAGAAATGACCTTTCATTTTACTGGGCAGATTATATTATCTTACAGAGTCAACATTACTCTTGAAAATTCCTGAAATCATCCTTAAGTCCTAGTGCAACACAGCTTTAGACGTACTGTATATTTTTTAGTTAATCCACTACAGATCTTCCTCTAACTTTGACATTAATTAAATCACTGGCTTTTACTTAGTGACTCTACATAGTCTTGCCAGCTCATCCACTGATATTAAGAGTTCCCCATAGTGTGCAACTCTCTACTCCTCACATAAATCAGCAGCACTGGTCAGCAATACAGACAAGATCCGTGTAATGGCCCTGTTATAAAGACTGACTACCTGATAGAACCCCCAAAACATTCTGTAAAATGAATGTGGAAACCAGACATTTTTCTACCCTAAAAAGACTGAAAGTAAATTCTTCGGTATTAATTGATGTTTACAAAGAGGTGGTGTTTCTCTGTCCAAGGACCAATTGGGAATTTCATGATATTTCTTCATAGAGCTTTGACACATGCCCAGACCTGGCTCCAGATCAAACAACTGGAGAGTATCTGAACATACAATCTGTACATCTGTATTTCTTTCACTTCCTATGGGTGACTGATTAAGTCTTTCATCCTTCATCAGTAAGCACCACATGTTGGAGTGATGTTCCTCTGAGCAGGGGTCTCGTTGTATAAGCCAGGTGGTGTCAGGCTACATCCCTCGGCTGTAGCGTCCTGGGTGCTGGAACTGCGGTCTGCACCATCAAGCCCAGCATTAAAGGATGAGCACAAGTTCTGGTGTGGCAACTCTTCCTCACATTACACGCCAAGTGTTCCATCAACACCTATTATACAATGCTGCATGTGTGCAGGCCGACTCTCGGCCTACAGGAACTTGACAACAGCCTTACATAAAGGACCATACTAAAGGAGCTAGAGAGAGGACTGGATGGCTAAGAGTACGTTCAGTTCAATCATGAGGGGCAGAGTTCAGTTCCAGCGCCCACATCAAGAAGTTCACAACAACCTGTAACTCCAGCTCAAAGGGATGTGACACCCTCCTCTGGCCTTCACAGGCATTCACATCTGAACATACGCCCAAATAGACATGCATATAAACAAAACAAAATAGTTCTTTTTTAAAGACTCTAATAAAACTAAAAATGATACATGAAAAGTATATTTCTTTTAAGTTCCTTTAGGATCGTCTACTTGTCAATCATGCACCCCCAAGTGGACTTGAGTTCAAACATGTTTTATCTTACACTCCCCCCCCCCCCAGTTTTTCAAGACTGGATTTCTCTGTAGCTTTGGAGCCTGTGCAGGAACTAGCTCTGCAGACCAGGCTGGCCCCAAACTCACAGAGATCCGCCTGCCTCTGCCTCCCGAGTGCTGGGATTAAAGGTGTGTGCCACCACTGCCTGACTTATCTCACACTTCTAAAATTAGCTTCTTCAACAGGATCTAATACTTAATTTAAAAAAAAACATATTTATAAAACAATCTCAAAATACATGCTGCACAGGACTACTCGACATTGTTTTATTTATTTGCACACAGAGAGACTTTGACATTTCATTTGTGTTGATTTTCTTGTCAACAAAGGAAATTAGTCATAACGCTTGTTAAAAATATTACATTGAACTGAGTAAAAAAGGAGGAAAGAAAAGGCAGGGTGCCCTCCTTCCTCTTCCTAAGTAAAAAGGGACTTCTCAAACTCTGATATTATATGCACAGTCAAGGCTTTATAACAGATGCCTTATCAAACTCAATCCCTAGGCATAAAGTTATCATAAGAAAGGCAACGAAGTTTCAAAACAATACAAATTCCCAAAGCAGGCAATTTTCAGTTAGCTGTTCAATACACACATTATTAGGTTGAGGTTTGGTTCTTGTGGTTTTTGCCAATGCTGACATAGTATATTACATTAAATTCCCCAACCATCAAGTCAAACCGTAAGGGAAAGGATGAGGACTTGCCCCAGAATCCCTTCTCACCCAATAAAAACTGACAGACTGTCATGTTGATTTCATTTCTGTCACGCTTAAAACGTCCTAGCGCTGGGATTTCTTTAAAGAATTAAGAATATGAGTTTTTACAAGACAAAATGGGTTCTGGAGATAAACTACAAAAATGTTCTTAACGTTACTGAACTGTACACTTAAAAATAGTTAAGACAGCTGGGCATAGTGGTGCTTGCCTGTCATCCTGCTGCTTGCTTCTGAGGGAGCTGAGACAGGAGGATTGTTATGAGTTTGAGGCTAGCTTGGGCTATACAAAAAGTTCTTATTCCAATAAAACCTATAGATGTTAAGATGGTCTATTTTACCACAATTAAAAAGAAATGCGGGCCAGATGGCTCGCCAGATAAAGGTACTTGCCACTCAAACCTGAAGACATGAGTTCAATTTCCAGAACGCCCGTAAAGGTGGAAGGAAAACTGTCTCCACGAAGCTGTTCTCCAATCTTCATATGCACACTGTGGTCTCTCCCACACACCCAAACACACCACACACAATAATAATAATTTTTCAAAGAATTATCTTTTAAAAAGAGACATTTTAGCCAGGTGGTAGTGGTGCGCACACCTTTATTCCCTGAGTTCAAAGCCAGCGTGGTCTACAGAGCAAGTTCTCAGATAGCCAGGGCTACAGAGAAATCCTGTCTCGAAAAGCCAAAATAAACAAATAAGGAAGGAAGGAAGGAAGAAAAGAAGAATGAGAGCTCTCATCTAATTAATATTTTACTTTCTGATCTTAGAGTATAGCCAGAAGGTTTGTGGTCATTTAATCAAGTCATTTTGCTTTTCATTGAGAACATTTTATTACTAGTTATTTTGTTGTTATTGTCTCGCCATGTATCCCCAAGCTGACTTCAAACTCTCCACCCTCCAGCTCAGCCTCCCTAAAGTGTTTTATTACCAATTTTAGCCCTTCTTCCATCCTCCTGCCCTGCCCTCCCTACATCACAATCTCTAGTACCAATTCCAGTCCTTCCTTTGAGTCTGCTTCCAAGAGACAAATTCCTCTTCTCAATGTCACAGAAAGCAAGTTAAGTGCATATGAGCCAAGGCTGACTCCCAGGAAACACAGCACAGCGTTATGTTCTAGAGCCTGCAATGCATGCACACTCAATAACTAACTGTGAACTTGGGCTTCCTATTGTTTGTTACCTGTGCATTCAAGTGGAAGAAGTCAGCGATATAACTCAGAGTCCAGCTAATTCACGGTCTTTTTCTCTGGGTTCCTCCAGTGCTGACAGGGGGCCTGAGAATAGACAGCTGCCACATACACACCATTTAATATGTCTTCAGTGACAGAAAATTTCTTTACTTCAGCATCCAGTTTAACATCAAATGATGTTCTGGAGTCTAAAAAGATGGCTCAGTGATTTAGAGTGCAGTACATTCTGTTCTTATAGAAGACCTGAGTTCAGTTCCCAGCACCCATGTGACCAGGGTAGAGCTCAGGGGATGGAGAGTTGGGAAGGGTTCTACAACTGACTGTAACTCCAATTCTAGGGAAATTCAACAAACTGAATTCAACAATCTGAACTCTGGTGGCACTTGTGTTCACACGTACACAAACCTCTACCCACCACACACACACACACACACACACACACACACACACACACACACACACACACATTTTTAAAATAAATCTTTTTCAAAATGATGTTTTGAAAAGGGAACAGGATGAACTTCAATAGGATTATTGTGTAATTCCTTAATGACTAATAGGAGGAAGTGTTTGCCAAGTCCCTGGTACAGCAATATACAAAAACCTTTCCTTACTGTTTTTCTTTATTTTTAGTTTTTGGACATAGGCTTTGGAATGTATCCCTGGGTATCCCTGAACTGCAGTCTTCCTGGTTCGCCCTCTCTAGTACTGGGATTACAGGGATGCAATACCATGTCAGCTCCATTAATATTTTTTAAAATTATATCTCATTTGTGGGAGGGGGTAGCTATGTATTCCACAGCACACATGTGTGAGATGACAACTTGAAAGATTGATTCTCTCATTTCATTCTGTGGGCCCCAGGGATCAAACTCAGGTCATCAGCCTTGACAGCAAGAGCCTAACCCACTGAGCCATCTCACCGGCCCACACTATTTTTAATGGCTCTCTTCTGAAAGAAGCATTGCTAGAAACAACACTGAGGAGACACTATGTTATGACCTGCTCCAGTGTCAAACCTTGAAATCAGTACACAATGTTTGGAAACACATCCTGCACCTCTGGATCTTGACACTGCACTAACAATCAGACCCAGACGCTTCTTGGGAGCAAGGCAGCAAATCTTCTATTTACACAGCTGCTTGGCTCCAGGGAAATCTAAGGTAGAAAAATCAAGCCCCAGCACCATTTTACTGTTATAAACAGAGTCGTCATCTGTTATACACAGGTGGCCTTGGCTCTCGGACACTCGCTCTCTCGGCTCTTCCGCCAGCCCCAAAGCAAAAAGGCACAGGCATTAATGAAATAGTGAAATGGGTATACACACAATGATAGATGATCAATAGATAGGTGATACTTATAATTATCTCCTTTTTTCATATACTACTTAGAATACTTCCAAAAATCTCTTCTATGGATTCACTCTTCAACAGCTGCAGAAAAAAACAAAACAAGCTCAAGTTCTTCAGGGCACATACCACTCCACTGATGTATAACAACCCCTAATTTTGTGTGTGTGTGTGGTTTTCTTTCTTTCTTTCTTTCTTTTTTTTTTTTTTGAGACAGGGTTTCTCTGTTGCTTTGGAACCTGTCCTGGAACTAACTCTTGTAGGCAGGCCTCGAACTCACAGAGGTCTGCCTGACTTTGCCTTCCGAGTGCTGGGATTAAAGGCATGCGCCACCACTGCCCGGCCACAGCCCCTAATTTTAAATGAGGCCATCCTTCCAAAAAACACTGGAATAGACAAAAAACACTCTCTACTCCAAGAGTAACTTTCTGCAAAGTTTTAATAAATTGCATTGTTCTGACCCACATACATGTGGCTTGTGAGGGCAATGTATATGTAACTTTATCAAAAAGGGTGGGAAAAAAACTCTCACTCCTCAACATCCCCTAGACATAAGAAAAAGTTATAATAAATGTCATCAGACTGGTGAGCAAAAAAGTAGTTAATGCTTCTCAGCCACCCATGCTTTAAAAAAACAAATCAACTAACTCAGCTAGACACAGGAAGTGTCTCTTTTAAATACCACAAAAATGCTGTGGATTTCCTTAATTGTAAAGTTGATAAGTATAAAAATAGCTTGCCTTATTCTAGCGTAATTCGAAATGAAACAATCATAAACTTCCAGACTGAGCCCTAGAAATTTCAATTATTTTCCAATTTTTATCTTAATTTAATTATACTAATTCAGTAATTTACCAAAGTTAAGTGAAGGTGAGGCACAGAAAGTTAGGCTGAAAACAATCCACTGTGTAAGAGGAACGCCTCTTTAAAAAAAAAAAAAAAAGAGGGAGAAACCTTTGTAAATGACCAATACTGCCCGACGATCACGTGAATGAATACACATAACATCAAAGAGAAAAGATCTACGTTTTCTACCGTGAACACTTCAGCCCCTTGCTTTCTTATTGCTACTAGTTTCTTGCTTGTTTAATGTGCTCTGATTATGCCTGGCAGTGCGACTCTTCCAAGGCTTTAGAAATACAAATCAGAACATTTGGTGTGCTCTTTGACAGTTTCAAGTTGCAGGAATTTTAAACAAACGCCAAAGAAAGCAAGGAAACTTTAATCTGATACTTAAGTGCTTATTCTAGACGTAACTGAAATGAAGCCTTGAACTCTTTTACTACAGAATTTCTCATCGAAGTTTCTTCAAATGTGAATGAAGATGTTTTAAAAAATATTCCATACCTTATTAAATTCTGGTTTTAAAAATAATAATAAGCAATGTTCTTATAAAGGGACCATAATGTCACCCGGGCACTTAAATTTGGAAAAATAAAAATTGCACCTTAAGAATGTTTCTCAATACAATGACCAGAAATGCCTAAATTCACACAAAAGTAAGCAGAGGCTTTGTCATTTGGGTGAGTGGAAAGGAGGCAGACAGAAAATGAGGCTTTGTTTACACTGTCGATGTACGACTAGGGGGCAAAAAAAGTTAAGAAAAAGTGATGAGAAAAAAATGGGGGGTTGGGTTTTTCGTTTGTTGGGGGGGATTGTTCGGTGGTTGGGGGGGGCTTGTTTTTTGTCTTTTTTGCCATCTAATCGTACACTTTACTCTTCAGGTAACAGAACTCAAGACATCAGGGTACGACCAGCTCTGTTTAAACCTCCTTACTAATTTAGCGAAGAGTTCCAATCAATAACGACTAGGCTGGAAAGCAACTCAGGCTAGTAGTGCAATCAGTTCAACTCGCTGGAAAACTGTCCTAGTTTAGAATAACTGAGTCCTCCGCGTCCGACTCCAAGCTTCCCGCACCACGCACAGGCGACGTCGCCAGAGCACAGGAGCAAGCGCCGCGTCGCAGTCGCTTCACCTGGGCTCACCGGGGTGGGTGGGATCCCGGGGGACCCCGCATCGGTCACCGGGGGAGGGGGGGAAGGACGACACCGGAGACAGCCGGAGCCCGCAGCAACTTCCCCGGCAGCCCGGCCACTTACCAGCGACCGAAGTCATGACTGCCCCGCGCCGCTCACTCCCTCAGTCCATGGCTCCAGTTCAGTCCACACTCCCCAGAGTTGGAGCAGGAAAGAGAAAACAACCCCGCAGCGCCCACATTCCGTCCAGCACCCCAGAACGAATTGCCTGAGCGCCTCACAAAGGACAGACGCCGGCTCCCGCGACCCTCCGGAGTCCCCCGGGCGCCGCACAGCCCAGCGACAGGACGGCGAGCACGAGCGCCGCTCCGCCGCGCGGCCGGGGACGACCGCCGGGCGCGCGCACGAGCGGAGCCGGCCTCGCGGGCGCGCGCCCCTCCACAGCTCCCGAGGAAAATCCGCGCTCTAGGCGCCCCCTGGTCGTCCCGGGATGTAAAAGGCAGACAAAAGCCGTAGCTCTCTCCAATAGGAGCTCCGCAGTGCCCGCCCGCTCCCGCCCCTCCAGCCTACGCGCTCACCCTCTGCTCCAATCAGCAGAGCGGAAGGGGGCGGGCGCCGCGAAGCATCCCGGGAGTTGTAGTTTCCAGTGCCCCCGAGGTGGGCAGGAGCAGAAACCTGGGTGCTGCCTGCCCTCCCTTCCTTCATTTCCCATCGTGCTGAGGCGGGTGGTATGGCGGAGAAGGATGACACCGGAGTTTGACGAAGAGGTGGTTTTTGAGGTGAGGAGGAAATGGCTGGGAGTGTGGACCGTCTTTGTCTAAAGAGGACTGAAGGGAAAGCGTGGAGGCAGAGCGATTCGGAGGGGAGGGATCGGGTGACGCGCGCCTGCGGGCCTGGGGCACCAGTCCCTCGCTGGTTCGGGGCCTACTGGCTGCAGCCGCCTTGACAGGTGTAGCCCGCGGGATCCTGTTGCGGCTGGGCTCTGCCCCAGGCTCAACCGGAATCCCCAGACCTGGCGCCGTTGACCGGCCCTTGGGGCGCGAGTCCTGCTCTTTCCTTACCCGATGGCTGCACCGCCCCGATCTGCGCCTCGCTGGGGCGGGGCCGAAACATGCCTGGTGCTCTCCCTACTACTAAACCTCCTCCCTTTTAGCCTTGATTTTTTTTTTTTTTTTTGTGGGTCTGTACCAGAAGTGCCTCCGGTTACCACCAGCACGATCCTCATCAAGGCGTGGCCCTTGGAATGCAAGCAGCAGGTGCCAGTTCTCGGCTTGCTATCTGGGTTGGAGATCTGTTGTGTGTGTGAGACCTGTGGCCGGCGGTGAGGGCTCTGGCGTCTCGGCACCTAGGTTCCATTCTTTTGTCCTTGCTGTTGCTCTAGGTGTAGTCAGGTCTGAATCGGAGCTCTGGTCTGGATGTGAATGCTTTTGTGTAGGACTATTTTAGGATGTCTCTGCCATCTTGAATTTTAAAAATAAATAAATAAATCTAGTGTTTTCAATGCCATTTTTCCATCAGACAGGTCAAAACCCACACCCTAGTATGTGAATGTATGTTCTGAATATGTATGCCGTGCTTTCCCTCAGCCAACTAGATTTTAGGAAATTAAGACAAGAAAAAGAAAGGGAATTCCCCGTGCTGTACAATGGGAGAGTAAGGTACGGTACAGAATGTGAAATGTTGACGTATGTACTGTCAATGGAAGGTTCATTTGGAAACCGTGGTCTGTTCTTAGCACTTAAAAAAAAAAAAACCTACACTCAGCAAATCATACCCCAGATAAATCTTCAACTATGAATGAATTAGAAAGATGGATGGGAGAAAATGCACTACAGGAAAAGGATTTTGAGTATGTCAAGGATTTTATATGACGTGTATTTTACCGTGTAAAATGGCAGTGTGGCTACGATATCTAAGTGGAAAACAGGACTATTTTGCTATAGTGAGGGGTCTAGGTATGGGAGTTCGATAGAGAGAACAAAAGCATACACTCTGTAAACCAGAGACCAAGAAATCAGAGACCATGAAAAAATGGCTTGGACAGTCTTTTCCAATATAAAATTGAGGGGATGGCTGCAGAGTGGATGTGGGGAGATAGAAGGGAGACAAAAGTAGGTGGCTGAATTATTTTTTGTCCTACTTAATTTGATTTCTGGACATATTTTTTTTTAAAAAAAAAAAAAGCAAAACATTGTATTGGGCTGAGCATGAGTTCCGTTGGTAGAGCACTTGCCTTGAATGCACAACAGGTCCCTTGGTTCAATTCCCAGCACCCCGTTAACCTGATCGGGTGGCTTACACATTCCTGTAATTCCAGCTCTCAAAAGGTGGCTGCAGGAGCAAGGTAGGAACTTCAAAGTTAGCAGCTACTCAATGAGTTCGAGACTAGCCTGGGTTATGAGAGAGCCTGTCTTGAAACAAAACATTTTGTTATAAAAGATAAAGCAAAAAAAAAAAGTTCTTTGAAGTCTTTTTTTCTAATTGAATACATGACTATTTGTGTGATTATTTTTTTAAATTTTTTTAACATTTAGTATATCACAGAGTTTTGTATATATTTTTTACTTAAATTTAAATGTGTCATTAATCTTGTCCCCACACACACATATGCACTTTTTGGCGGAGGCAGGGGAGGGAAAGGGTCTTATAATTCAAGCTGATCTTGAGCTTCCGACTCTCTCATCTCAGCCTCCTGAATGCCTGGGATTATAGGTGCATTCCATTGTGCCCCACAACGATAACATATTGCTTAGATTTACCTTTATAGATTTATCAGCAATTTAAAAGTGTATTCATTTATTTCCAATTTTAGTGCTAGGGATTGAACCAAGTGCTTCTCCATGCTTAATAAACATGCTGCACTCTTAGCCTAGCTTCTTAAAAGTTGGTTTACATGAATTCTTCTTTGGTTTTGTTTTATCCAGCAGCACGTTTCTTTTATGTTTAAATATTTTATGTGCGTGGGTATTTTGCCTGCCTGTATGTCTATGCACCAAATGTAATCTTGGTGCTCCTGGAGACCAGAATAGGGTGTGAGATCCCCTGCAAGAGTTCCAGACAGATGTGAGCCGCCATGTGGGTGTGGGGAATTGATCCCAGATCTTCTGGAAGAACAGTTGGCGCTTTTAACTGCTGATCAGCCTCTCCAGCCCTTCATGAATTCTTCATCTATTCCTTCGCCACTATCCTATCTGAAGACTTACTTTGCCAACTTTCTGCTTAACTTTTTTGATAGTCTTCATACACACAAGATAGTATACTAAGGGATGTCCACATACTGAAAGTGTACAAATGACGGGTGTTGGAATAATATGCGCATTTCCATGCACACAAGATAGTATACATCAGGAATGTCCACGTACTGAGAGTGTGCAAGTTGATAAATGCTCAAATAATAAGTGGAGCATCATGACAGCAGTGCCTCCTTTCTGCTGTGTTTCAGTTCCTAGTTCTCACCCCGAGGTGACAGCTCTTCCCAACTATAATAACCTAGGTCATTTTCGTCTGCTCTTTTTGTTTGAATGCTATGATGTTTCATTTACATTCTCTTTATGTGTCTTTTTTTTTCTCCTTCCGGCTTTGTGAGATTCATTTATATGATTACCTAGGGATTTCATTGTGACATAATATTTCGTGTGACTGTATGGCTCTTTTTTTGTTTTGTTTTGTTTTGTTTTTCGAGACAGGGTTTCTCTGTAGCTTTTAGAGGCTGTCCTGGAACTAGCTCTTGTAGACCAGGCTGGCCTCGAACTCACAGAGATCCACCTACCTCTGCCTCCCGAGTGCTGGGATTAAAGGTGTGTGCCACCACCACCCGGCCTGTATGGCTCTTTTTAGGACGTACTGAAGTAGTTTCTGCTTTGAAATTACTGTCGTGTTCTTAAGAACCTTCCAGTGTGTGTTTTTGTTAAGCGTGTTCTGTTGGGTATATACTTAGAAGTGGAAATACTGGATTATAGGAAATACATATATCTTACATAGATATTGTATAATATAAATACATATCTGGCTTACATAGATATTGTCAAAAGTCATTCCATAGCAGTTATCCAAACTCCTGTCAGCGGTATGTAAGAGGTCTCGTCATGCTACATCCTTACCAGGACTCTTTCGGTCTTTGTATTAGTTTGGTAGATGTGTAGTGGTGTCTCTGTGCGGTTTGCATTTCTGTATCTGGTATGAAACTTAAGATGCTTACTGCTAGTTTAATGACCAGTATGGGTTTCCCTATTGATTCTCTCTTACTAGTAATGAAACTATATATATATATACAAGTCCTTAATTGTATGTCTTCCCCACATCCCTTAGGCTGTATGTGACTTCTACCCATTTTATGAAATAAAATTTTTTTTAATTTCTGTGTTTGTATATGTGCACACACGGAGGTCAGAAGACAGCCCGCAGGAGCTGATTCTCTGCTCTGATCCCTACCTACCCTAAAAATCTCAAAGATGTTTCTCTAAAAGCTTTATCTGACCCTTTGCAATTGATCTACCATTTTTTCCCCATACGGTTATTTGGTTGGCCTGGTAAAATCCCTTCCTGCATTAAAATGTGTTGTCAAAGCGCCATTTTATTTTATTGAGACAGGCCTCATCATGTAGTAGCCCTAGCTGGCCTGGAACGCACCATGTAGACCAGTCCGGGTCAGACCCCCAGAGGTGATGTCTTTGCCTCCTTGAATGCTGGGGTTGAAGGCAGTGCACCGCCACATCTGGCATCTCTCCACCCTTTTCAAAGTCTCACTGTGTAAGCCAGGCTTTACTCAAAAACTTGTGATTCCCCTGCCTCAGCCTCCGAAGTGGATTACAGTCATGTGCTATGTATCACCGCTGGGCAAGCTTTTGCTTTTTTTCCCTTGTGCCATGTGATTCTCCTTTTATGCCTTTGCCTGTTCTTGACTCACTGTTCCATATGACTTCTAAAATGATGAGCCTGTGAATTTCAGTTCTTAAAAACCCAGTGAGATTTTGTTTGAGATTACATTAAATCTGTAGATTGGTTTTGGGAAATGTGACATTTTTGCAATATTGAATTTTCTAATCCAAAACATTTATTGCCTACCTTTTGTTTTTGTTTTGTTTTTGTTGCTTCATATTGAACCAAGAACTTTGTACATGTTAAGCATATTCTCTACCATCCAGCTGTACCCTTAGCCTCTTTAAAAGAGTCAGGCAGCCTCCCATCTCTTTCTGTGTTCTGATTTTTTTTTTTTAAGATTTATTTATTTATTATGTGTACAGCATTCCTTCCATGTGCGCCTGCATGCTAGAAGGGGGCGCCAGGTCTCATTATAGATGGCTGTGAGCCACCATGTGGTTGCTGGGAATTGAACTCAGGACCTCTGGAAGAGCAGTCAGTGCTCTTAACCACTGAGCCATCTCTCCAGCCCTCTGTGTTCTGATTTTAAAAATTGAGACTTATCTCTTTCTTGAAACTAGGGCAAAATTGGCCTGTAAAGATAGTCATTTCCTCAGAAGGAGAGTGGATGTAATCTGTCAGTTTGATTCTAGTTATAATTTTATATTTTGATTTTTTTCCTTTGAGAGATATTCTAATAGAAAGGTGTGGACTCTACAGCATGAATTCCTATTTCAGCTACATGCTAGTTGATGTGACTTTGAGCAAGTTACCTATCTAAGCTTTATGTTTCTCTGTAGTTCGTGGAAATAGTGAAATCGACTGCCGAGAGCTGTGGTGAATCATAAATGGCCAACTCCAGTTGCTTAAACCCAGGCCTCCTATATTATAAGCATCCAGCAGGTATTATTGAAATCTTCTAGCAAACTCTCCTATATTTCAGTCAATACTTTTCTTCCCCTTCATTATTTTGAGGCAGGGTTTCCATCTGTAGCCCAAGTTGGTCTTGAACTGGTGGTACTCATCCTGCCAAGACTGCAAGTGTGCACCACCACACCCAGCTGCCTGTTTTGACAGAGGGTCTCACTGTGAAGCCCTGGCTGGCCTGGAAGTTGCTAAGTTGCCCAGGCTGGCTTCAAATACACAGAATCTGTCTCTGCCTCCCCCCAGTGCTACAGTTAAAGGCTGACACCACCATAACCAGCCAGCTTTTCTTTCTTAGGAGTGATTCCTTCAGTTTCAGTCTCACTTAGGAGACTGAATTAATTAGAACTTATTATATGCGATGACTGTTTCTGTCTTTTTATGTTTCATAGATTAGAGTTTCAGTTTATCAGATAGACAATTCAAAAAATTAGATATTGGTTTTGTTTGATCAGCTTAATATAGTTTGTAATTTTCAATTTTTTTTAAAAATGCATAGTTTATGGCAAGCTTTCTGTATTTTATGCCTTTGTGTTTATTTGTCTTCTTTTTTCTCCCTAGTTAAAACCTTGAATTTTGAAAATAACTAACAAGACTATAAATTTTCCAATGAGTACTGGCTTTGGCTGTATTTCATGAAGTATGAGGTGTAGTTTGCCTCACAATTTTATGATTACCATCTTGATTTCTTCTTTAACTCATGACTTAATTTAGTATTGGTAAAGGGATTTGTGTTATTGGTGATTATTTTTCTCCATGTGTCTCTCAGACTTATGATTCTAGCCCTAACTGTTGTGGACCCTGTCACCCGCACTCCCCTAGCATCTCCAGCCCAGCAGGACTCAGCTAGTGTACTGACTGTATGGACCCCGTCACCTCACTCCCTTAGCATCTCCAGCCCAGCAGGACTCAGCTAGTGTACTGACTGTATGGACCCGTCACCTCACTCCCTTAGCATCTCCAGCCCAGCAGGACTCAGCTGGTAGAAGTACTTGGCCACTACCTAAAGCCACCTCTCACAGGGCTTTTCTTCTCTTTTAACTTGAACTTCGACAGGATTCTAGACACACTTCTTTCCCTTAGCTTTTGGGTTTATTGACGGTCATTACTCCCTATCAACCAAAACCAATAACCAATTTTTTGAGCAGTATATCTGAAAGCTGAAACTCTAAGCTATAGACTATAAAAATAAAAGGCACAAATTAACATTATAATAATATAATTATATAAATATAATACTATAATATTAATAAGCCCCAATTAGTATAGATGGGCAGTCCTGTCAGCTGCTTCCATGGCACTGTTGCTTCTTCATGCTCTCAACTACAGTAAGAGGACACAGTAATCTGGACTCGGAGACAGTAATCAGGAGTAATAAATGCTTGCTGATCATCAGAAAATCTGCAGCCATTGGACCGTCACACAGAAATCCAAAATAGCAGAAAGATCAAACCTCACAGAAGATTCATCCTCTTATTAGTTCATATGTTATAGGCCCATAGTATCTAGAGTCTGTAGAATTCTGTAGATTATTTAAGAAAATAAACCCCAGCATCCATATGACAATTAACTAGCTGTAACACTAATTATGGGAAATTCAGTGCCGTCTTCTGGCCTCCAAGGGCATTGCATGCATGTGATATACAGAAATACATGCAGGCAAAATAGCCATACATATAGAATAAAAATAATTTTTTCTTTTTTTTTTCTTTAAATATTTATTTATTTATTATGTATACAATATTCTGTCTGTGTGTATGCCGGCAGGTCAGAAGAGGGCACCAGACCCCATTACAGATGGTTGTGAGCCACCATGTGGTTGCTGGGAATTGAACTCAGGACCTTTGGAAGAGCAGGCAATGCTCTTAACCTCTGAGCCATCTCTCCAGCCCCAATAAATAATTCTTTAAAAAAGAAATCTAATGGACCAGTGGTTAGGCTTTTGCCTCCTCCAAACCTGTTACAAATATTTGATTTTGGATTAATTGGGGGTTTTGCAATTACATTGTTACCTCTTGGATACCATAAAAATGTCAGCTAAGATTTTTTTTGCAAAGTCAGTGTCCAAATTTCAAACTATAGACTGCATTGCTGGTCCGGAACACATTACAATACCACGAAGCACAATGAGCTCTATACCCATCCATGCCTGAATAGGTAACCAGTGAATTGAGAGGCTTTTCCCAGAACACCACAAGAATGGTTCATTGTCGACTCAGCCACCAGTGGCCATAGGTCTGTTCTACAGTATGTTCAACTTTAAGAATAGTTGAAAGGTCTGTTAGGAAAAACAAATCTGTGGGATTCCTCACACCTCAAACAGAAGGTTCCTCACCGAGGACTCAGGTAGGCCTGGCTCACCCAGGCTGTGCACTTGTGAGGCACAAAGTTTCCTTGCCAGCTGTGATTTGACTCTCACTCAGCCAGTGCATGTATTCAGGCTTTGCTAATTAGCCCTGTTTATAGATATTTAATACTGTACCAGTGTGAAACAAAGTTCCCAGAAAAGCAAAGCTACACATACGCTAAACATTCTACAGGGCCAGCTGACGGATTGTAGAGCTGGAGTCTCACAGGTTGGGAGCCAAGTTTATCTTGGGCTGTCTTTGGCCTTCCAAGTAACGATTTATTGCCCACCTCTGTGTGTGACGTAACAGCTTCGTGATTATTAAATAAATCTTTTTGGAATGTTTAAACAGACCCCTACCTTCCACCAACCCAAAGGCAAAGAATGTCAGGTAGTATCTGAGGCCAATAGCGAGATCAGGATCAAGAGCTGTGATTTAGAATACCCGTTATTCTGTTACTATAAGAACTTTACGAAACTGTTACCATGTGGGACCGTAGCGTCTGGGGTACCCTGGGACTGTGCTCTCCTGCCACCATCACTGGTATTTGGTTCTACAATAGATTTCCTTTTTCGTGTGTATTTCTGTGTATGTATGTATGTATGTATATGTATATGTGTGTGTGCAAGCACTCGTGCATTGGTGCAGATGTGTACATGTGGAGATCAGAGGACAGATGAGTTAAAGGTTCTTACCTTCCACCTTGTTTGAGACAAGAGTATCTTGTTTAGTACTATGGATGCCAGGCTAGCTAGCCCGTTAGCTTCAGGAAAGTCTGGGTCTTCCTCCCATCTCTTTGTCTCTTAAATTGCAGACATGAGCAACTATGCCGGGTTTATATGGAGTCTCAGGATTTGAACCAGTGTCCTTGGGCTTGGGTGGGATCGCTTTATCCACTGAGCCATCTCCCCAGCCCCAAATAAATGATCTTTTAATTCCTTTGAAATGAGAGCTATTTTGCATCTGTATCAACCATAAAACCTAGTACAGAAAACAGAAACCTATCTATCGCCCAAAAGCAGAATGAAAATTGATGTTAGATGTCGGATTGCCAAGATGGCTGTTACTGCATCAATTAGATATTTTGAGAGATAGTATTCTCTACTCACCTTAGAAACGCCTTAAAGAAACAAGGCGGTGGTATCGCACGCCTTTAACCCAACACTTGGGAAGCAGACACAGGTGGATCTCTATGAGTTTGAGAGTTTGAGGGCCAGTCTGGTCTACAGAGAGAGTTCCAGCACAGCCAGGACAACACAGAGAAACCCTGTCTCAAACAACCAAAAAAAAAAAAGAAAAAAGAAGAAAAGAAAGAAAGAAATGCCCTAAAGTTCTGATTTTAGTCTTTCTTAATTTCTCAATTTTTTCTTTTGAGACAGGATTTTACTACATAACCTAAGATGGCCTTCTTGACCTCACTATATAACACAGGCTGGCCTTGAACTTGAAATCCTTCCTTCTCTGCCTCCCAAATCCTGGGTTCACAGGGGTGTACCACCAACACCTGGCTAATATTTTTTACATAACTCAGTTGCAGAAAGTTTAAATGATTGTGTTCACCGTTAAACCTTGCTACTCCTACATAGGAAAGCACTTGACAAGAAGACCTTTATACCCAAAAAACCAGTTTTAGCCCAGGTTATCCTTAAGCTTGTGATGCTCTGGCCTCAGCCTCGTGGGAGCTGGGATTCCTGTCTGCTCCATCGTGCTCAGCTTGAGGAACCTTTTGTGTTTCTGTCTAATTTTGGCTTTTGCTAACCTAATTCTCTAGTTGACCCTTTACTATCCAAGGCTTTTAAAGGTGTTAGTTGAATTTCTTCCTCCTTTTTTCCTTACTCTTGACTGAAGAGATCATTTTTCATCTTTGAATGTTTTTCTCACCTCCATCTTCACACTTGGTTAAAGTGTAAAGGTTAGCAGTGCATTCAACTTTGCCCGTTTTGCCCAAGGCAGCACCTCAGCTAAATCCATGTAGATAGAGGAAATGACTCTCACAAACATCTCGCATTGAAAATGGTTGGATGTCATTTGAAAATCCCTCTCTTGAGTACTCTTCCTTCATTGTGTTTTTAAAAGCTATTATCCTTCTTTCTGGAACAAGAGGCATTGTGCAGAGTGTTGTTGTGAATTCTTTCCTGCTTGCATTATTGATTTGACTAATGGCTAATGGAATGAAGGGCATGGGCATGGGTGGCATTTGCTATTTTTTGTTGATGGAGTTTGCTGTCTGGAATAATTACACACAACCAATGTTTCCTTAAATTGGGTCTTTTATTTTAGTTTATATAACATAAAGCCCTAAATCCTATTACTAAAAAAAAAAAATCTAGTTCCAAATAGTAGCTGAGAAGCATGGCGACATTGCTACTTTACCACTGTATAGAAGACTATCATTGGTCTTAAGTCACAATCCAATGTCATAGAAGGTGCACCACTAAAACTAGATTATCACCAGATATATCAAACGGAGCTACATATTTAATATGAATTATAAAAATCAGTGTTGAAGAGCAAGTCTGTCTTTTCCTTCTGGCTTCTTCTGATTTTTTACTTTATTACGTATCCTCTGGGTTCCAATACAGATATTGGTTTATTTTTAAAATTTAGACATTTGAAAGCAGTCATCAGATAATGTTTTGTGATCCTGTCAGTACAACCAGCGGCCCCATGAATGTTGCAAAGGAGCTCTCACACTCAGCCACACCCTGGCAATCTTCCGTATTTGTATTGCATTGTTAATGTGAAGTCTCCTTGCCTGAGGCCGTGATGCATGTAGTGTCTACTCTTTGGGTTTTGTTTGCTCTTGCTACACTGCCCATGCTGGCCCCAAATTCCTGGTTCAAGAGATCCGCCTGCCTCAAGTGCTGAGACTCTAGGCCCGTGACACCACTCCTGTCTTTGTCTGCATTACTTTTATGACTACCATAGTACTTTATGCCCTTACATTAAAATTTTTCATTTTTTTACAAAGCATTGTTGAAAGACTCTGAGTTCAGAGGCTGACTTACATTCAGTAGCGGTAAAATTCTGAATGAATCACTTAGTTTCCATTGCTTGTCCCCAGTTACAGTGAGATCATCCTTTATGTCAGGTGATTCTTCAGTATGAAACATTTCCTACCTCCGTTCTAAGTGATCTGAAGCTATCTGGTGGACGGAGTGGGTGAGGTTGGGTTTTTGGAAACATGTCAATTTGGAACTACAAGAAGAGAATCTACTCATGTTCAGAGTGTGCTCAGGTTGGAACCCCTGACTTAGCGCTGGTTTTCTCTGGTTTTGTGCCAAGTGTCCCCCCAAGTTCCCAGCAATAAATATTGCCTTAAGGACTTAGGAGGAAAAGGTCCAAGCTACAAGGCATGTATTAGGTCTTTTGTCTCTGGACTTTCTGAATCTTGCTTCTAGTATCCATTGAGACTCCTGGTGCTAGACGTATCACAGGTTAGCAAACCAAAGTGCCCACTATCTTTAATTTGAAATAAGGTATTTGAAGACATCCTGTATTTAAATGTGCATTACAGTCAGTGTGGCTGATAGAATATAGCCATCTATATCTTATTAATGGAAATCATCCTGGCTGATCCACAAACCTTTAACTTCATGTAATTTAAGACCTTTACTGAAAATGGAGTTTCTACTTCAGTATATCTTGCTTTACTGATTTTTTTAATGTATTATTTTAATGACAGACTATCCTTGAACTATATATTTGTATTCAATTCCTGATCCTCCTGCCTCCTCCACTCGCAAAGTGCTGAGATTATAGGCATGCACCACCATCCCTAGCATCTGAGACTTTCTAAGAAAAGGAATAATTTTGAGAGAAAGGTTTCTTTTATATCTAAGAGCCTCGTGGAGGCCTGAGAAGATGACTCATCAGGTACAGATGCTCCCTGCCAAGCCTGCTGACCTGAGTTTGGTTCCACATGATGGAAGGAAAGAATGGGCTCCCAGAGGTTCTCTTCTGACCTCCATGTCCACACCGTGGCACTCACATGCCCGCCAGCCACCACCACGCCATAGATAAATAAGCATATTAACCACAAAGAATCTCCTTTGTGTTATTTTTTTTTTACTTTATTTTAATTTAATTTTTTGTTGTGCGTGTTTGTGTTCACTTTTCAAACTTAGAGTAGTAGGCAAAGAAAGAAAAAAAATAAAGTTATCTCTTAGCATTCAAACTTCATTTTAGTGTTATTTGCTTGTTCTTCTCTTCCAACATTATGTCAAAAATGTTTGACCTGGCCTTTTGAGCAACTGAAAATGATAGATATTACAAGCTCCTCAGCAAACATATACCACTTAATTAGCGAGATTTCTAAAAGTGTGAAAGCCTGGTAGCATCAAGGCCAGGAGGACTCAGTCCGCCTGTGCTAGGAGCGGACTAGCACCTCTCAGCTAGGAACAGCTCACCATTGAGCTTTATTTTTAGTTGGTTGAGTCTATTTGTTGCAGAGGTCGGTTCCCCCTTTTGATGAGTTTGTTTTTTTTTGTTTTTTATTAGATAGTGTTTTGATTTAGAGAGAACATTTATGCTGTGTACAAGGGCTGAAAATGCCTCCTTCACAAACTTTTGCTCATAGCACCTCATGTAAGATCAGTTGAGTGGGACTCATTTCAGTGAAAATTGTTAGAAGCCGGCAGGCAGCCAAGAAGATGTGTGAATCTGTGCCCCCCCCCCCCCGTGTGTAAATAGATTTTCAAATGTGCGCTGGTGTCCTTTGAAGGTAAGCTCCCCTCTCCCCATTACCTTCTGCTGGTGCTGAGTAGCAGTTGCCCTAAGGAAATGATGGCCAGGGCTTTTCAAAGCACTGGTTCTGATAGAAAAAATGCTTAGTAATGACAGACACGCCCTCCAATCCAGTGGCCATTTTGTACTGTAGCTCTGGAGAAACAAGTGGGAACCCTCACAGAATCAAGTCTGCATCAGATATGGAGCAGAGGCAGTGAATGTTTCACCGAGGAAACCGGAGCCCCGAAAACTATGCTGTCTGTGAGTAGTTTAGTTGGACGCTGTTTTATGGAACCTTTTAATATTTTTAAATTCTGCCATTAGGTTTTGTCTCCTTTTAATATTTTTAGATTCTGCCATTAGGTTTTGTCTCTGTTCATGTTATAGAGCAGTTAAATGCTTCCATTTGGGGCTTTTGAAATAAGTGGTATTTTAGAAGCTGTGCTAAAATATGTAAGCTCCAACAAGTATTTATAATTTTAATCTTGCAGGATACTAGCCTATGATACTTCTCAGTCATTTAGGAGTGGGAAGGCAGTGAGGAGTTTGAACATTTTAGATTTTACTTTACAAATCTTTACTGGGTTAAAGACAAGCAAATAGAAGGTGGTTTCTATAGCAATAAAAATTGATTTTCCTTTGAACAGTTTGTTGATTTTGACTTGAATTTTGATTCTTTAAGGAAAGTCTTCATTTAAAATTTAAAAAGTGGTTGTATAATTTGGTAATGATAGTCTTCCTCCTCAGTTCATTTTATGTGTTCGGAAGTTAGCCTGGCAGACATGAGGAAGTCATACAAATGAAGGTGTTTTCATCGTTAGCAGCCTCCCCCAGACGAATTCCCATTCAGTATGTGGTGATCATAGTGAGACCTATGGCTTGTCTGCTTTTTAAGAAAGGTCCTTGTCGTGTTGCCTCAGCTGGGGTCAAACCCTGGGTTCAAATGAGTCTCCCACCTCAGCTACTGACTCTCTGGGAGCCTCAGGCTGTGCTACCTTGCCATGACTTTACTTCTGTGTGACCAGTTACATTCAAAGATAAAAGGTCTTTTTAGTGTCTTAAAGTGACAAATTGTGATTCGCAAACAAATAGGCTCCCATCAAATCAATTTAATAAATAGATTTTAATATTTAAATAGTCTCCCATCAAATCAATTTAATTTTCAGAGCCTTTTCCTTAAAAATTTTACTTTGAAGTCTGGGTCTTTTAGAAGTATTCTTGGCATGGTATAAACTTCTAAAAATATGTGACTGACTTACTTTGTACCACATATGAGTTAATATACATCTGAAAAAATAGTTGGAAGTGTGGTAATTTCAGTAATGGAGTAGAACTCCTTCCTGGGCCTGAGAACCAGGATGAGCACAGACTCTGGTAACTGGGACATCCGCACAGCAGTTCCTTCCTAAACATTGCAGCTGCAGGTCTCTGGGCCACAGCTGTGCTCCTCACACTGCAGCAGTAGTAACAAGTGTGACAGCTTTCCTGTTGCTTTTGTCTTTCATACAGTCTGGCAAGCCCTAGTCACTAACATCTGACAGTAGTTAGCATTTGCCAGATCCAACAGTGTGGTTTAAATATAGTACTGATACTTTAAATAAAAACATATTTAATAATATTAAATGATTAGTTTGGGCATGGAAAACAGCACAAGATGCTTTTGTTCATTTGCTAAAGTAGCACTTAATTGGATACTGATGCCTTCTTTATCAGTAGTGCTTGTGCTAAGTACATTTTTTTGAGGAAGTCTTACATTAATACATTATTTTACATACCTACATATATGTGTAGCTCAAATAATTCAGGGTGATCAATGCTAGACACCTAGTATTAAAAGTACTAGTTCAGTGGGTATAGATTTATATTTTACTACCTATACTTACAGTATATGAAATACCTGTTTCCCCACCCTTGCCAGTGATATATATTGCCATATTCCTTTTTTGTTGTTTTTAGATTTATTTATTTGATTTTACATATATGAAACTTTTGCCTACATGTATGTCTATGCTCCATGCATGTTCAGTGCTCATAGAATCAGAAAGTGACTTGTTGGGATTACAGGTGTGAGCCACTACTGAGTTTTTCTATGATTTAAACATTTACTAAATGCTTCTACAAATATTTTCTGTAGTCTATTTCACCCAACAATAGGAGATTGGCTAAGTCATAACACAAGGAATTGAAATACTCTGAGAACACCTGAAGGAAATAAATAGAATATCATTCCTAATATAGAAAGATGTCCACCGTGTAGGTGAAGAAAGCCAGGTGCTGAAAAGTGAAGAAAGTACATTTTCATTTTGTATAAACATTTCAAAAGCCATCTGCACATACATAAATATATACTACATTTTTAGGAAAGGCTTCCCAAGCTAAAGAATGTTTATTCCCTTCTGGAAAAAAAAGTGGGGGGGAGGTTAAGTACTAAGTGTTGGCTAAACAAAGTTATTTCTCATTTTATATCTTTCAGTTAAATTTTTAATTTAAAAATAGCAAAGCAGTAAAAAAAATCTGTGAGGATAAGCAAATAAGCTTTGTTTCCTTTTATAGATAAACTAAGTTACCTTCTTGTTATATAGCCACAGAAAGAAGTTAACAGTAGAAAACTACCAGAGTTACTGAAGTATCTGATGTACAGTGAGTTTTAAGAAACATTTGGCTAGGGGGCTAGAGAGGTTAAGAGCAATGGCTGCTTGCTGGCTGCTCTTCCAGAGAGATTCCAGAGAGAGGTCCTGCGTTCAATCCCCAGAAACCACATGATGACTCACAACCATCTATAATGAGATCTGGTGCCCTCTTCTGGTGAGTAGACACACATACAGACATAATACTGTATACATAATAAATAAATTTTTAAAAAAAGAAACATTTGGCTAGGGTTAAATGAATAAATGGCTGCTGATCTTTCTACAGGAATGTCGTTAGCAGTCAACCATTAGTATTCCAAGCTAGAACTATAGGATACTGAGGTAAAACTTGGCATTGTAACACGGTGGGCTGTTACTTAGCTGTAAGACAGAGCAGACAGAACCATTGACCATTCTGAAGTGACCTCTGGGCTTATAATGTGGTATCTAAACCGTGAGTTGTGACTCAAGGGAGCATTGCAAACCTTTAACAGCAGTAAAAGTTTCTGAATGATTAATGACCAAAAGTTAATTAAAAATCAAGTGTGTAATGAATCTAAGGTGTTTCTATCAGTGTTTGCCCATGCTGTATCATGCAGCTTCAGCACAGCCTTGTTTCTGGTTTTTGGTTTTTCAAAATGGGCTTTCTCTGTGTAACAGCTCTGGCTGTCCTGAAACTTGCTGCTCAGAAAAGGCTGCCCTCGTAGAGATTCACCTGCCTCTGCCTCCCTCCCAAGCCCTGGGATTGAAGGTGTGCACCCCCATGCCCAGCTCACAGCCTTGTTTCTGAATACTCAGCATGTGTGTTTTGTGCTGCACATGCCATCACCCCGCACAGTGCCAACACTGGCTGAAACGCCTCCCTTGAGCTTTTTGTTATTATATGTTATGAATTACAATTTTTTTTACAAAGATTCCTGTTCCTATGGAAATGTAGTGGTTTGATTATGGGTTGGGGGGGGGACTTTGAATGTTTTCTTAGTATCATTCCTCAGCATGAAAATATCAGTACATTTTTGGATTGTATTGTTAGAGAGTTTGATTTTAAAATTTGTTGAGTTGCCGATTAGAGTTTAAATTTTTTTAAATAATGATAAATGAATTTGACTTGCTATTAGGATGGAATTACCAAATTTTTCTGAAATGACCTGCACTCCGTACTTCTGCCACTTTGTACGGTATGTTTATGTGAAGCAGCATTCTCAGCGTTGATGATAGTAAATCAAAATATCCATCAACTCTGAAAAACGTTGAAGATGCTGTATGTGTCCTGCAATATCAAATAGTCATCCATGATGTCATTCTGGATAAGTTAGAATGTCTATCTCGCTGGACGGTAGTGGCACACGCCTTTAATCCCAGCACTCGGGAGGCAGAGGCAGGCGGATCTGTGTGAGTTCGAGACCAGCCTGGTCTACAGAGTGAGTTCCAGGACAGGCTCCAAAGCCACAGAGAAACCCTGTCTCGAAAAAAAAAAAAAAAAAAAAAAAGAATGTCTATCTCATTTATATACATAATTACTTAAAGTTTTATTAAATGGTAAAATTATGTCTACTAAGAACTTGTTTAAAATAAATTTATGACTTATCAGCAAACTATCTCTTTTATATACCTATCTATCTAATACTGTAAACGTGGGCAAGTGAGAAAGGGATACAATTGGAAAAAGGCTTTTGTTTTTCTTTTATTGTTGTTGTTTTGGTTTTTTGAGATAGGGTTTCTCTGTGTAGCCCTGTCTGTCCTGGAATTCATCCTATAGACCAGACTGGCCTCCTTGAACTTACAGAGATCTGCCTGGGATTAAAGGCGTGCGCTACCACCACCCAGTGGGAAAGGTTTTAATAAGCCGTGACCAATGAGCCTTCTATCCTGCCCATGGATAGCAAGGTCAGCAGACGCTCAGGTCCCTTATGCAAAATGAGATAGTGTTTGCATGTACCTTGTACACATGCTCCAGTGTGCTTTACCCCTTGTCTAGACACTTAGGTGCCGAATGTAAGGTAATACCGTATGGTTGTGCTGTGTGTTTACAGAACGATGACAGAAGAAAAAGTCTAGCAGTGTTGCAGACAGATGCCAGTTTTGTTTTCCTTTCTACCCATTGCTCTTTAAATCTACAAGAGTCAAACCCATGACTATAAAGAGCTGAGTCATTGACACTGATGTTGTTTCTCATGTCAGTAGCTAAGGGAAATCACCCAGGAAGGAGCCACTTCTGAAGGAGGCAAGGTTTACTTATATACCTGCCTTTCCTAGTTTATACCTGTGACCCAGTTAGTCAGTCACACATTTCTTATCTTGATACTCCAAGGGAATCTTCTGATATGGAAATAGCTTTATTAGGAAACCAGAATTCACTTAAATTATATGAAATTCAAGTAGAAATAATTTACTAGTCCTGTAGCTCAGCTAGAATTCTTGAAGGTCTTAACTGTTGAAGTTAAGTGAGGGTATGATACTATTTTGTAAAGAAATTTACCTTCTTGCTGTCCATGGTAAGCCTAGGACTCAACAACCTCAAATAGGGTAGCCTTTCAAATCTAAGGCCATCTACATGGAGAGACACTGTTCCAGGATTAGGCTTTACTCCCCGTTTCTGTCCTTTGTAGGTTTTTGGATATGGCATGCCATTAGGTTCATGATGGGAGTCTGCAATATTGCAAGGCCAATAATCTCATTCTAATGAGGCAGAAGACCATGTCAGTTCCTCTCGCCATGTTGGTCTCAGCCAGTTTTGCTGCTCTTCTGACATATAGCACTTCAGCTGTATCCACCTCCAACCAGTTTGCAAGTAGTTTAGTGAGAGGGCTGGGCTTTATGGAGACACTGTCGTGTCTGAACGTGGGGCACGAGGGTGGGGGACAACATGAGGTGCCCTAAGGATAAGGAAATTATCCATTTCTTGAACTTTTTGTTCAGTTAAAAAAAAATGGAGTTTCTTGTCTTTTTTTTATTTTTCTTACAAAAATATGCTTCAGTCACCAAAAAAGATAAAAAAAATTCTTAGCTTAACCCAAAACTCGTGGCTGTTTTTCGCTTAGCAAAATTCTTCCTGGTCCTCTGCTGTGAGTTTGCCAGCTGGGGTTTACAGGAAGAGTGAACCACAGGATTTCCTGGGAGGAGCGCTCCCTCACGCTGGGTCTGAGCGCTGTCATGTTCCATCTGGCAGCACTGGTCCAGGACCTCGGAGTCAGACTCCCAGTCCAGTGTTAATGCTTTTTTCCTCCGCGTTAAACAGCCGAAACATGAGTGATTCTGTTTGCCTGGGCCAAGGGAGAGGGTCATAATAAAGCAGACCATCGCCCTACCTCCACATTTCCTTCCCAAAGTCACCATCAACGTGTGATAATACTCATCATATGAAAAATAGGGCTTCCCATAGATGCAATTGGTTCTTAGACCTTATGGCCCAAGACCTCCAAATAATAGTGGTTTGGACAGTTGCTGTGGAAACACTATCTCCTCATAAAAGAAAAAAATGTATTTTATATTGAATTATAAAGTTTGATGCTGACAGTTTCACCCTTTTCATGCTTATACAGTTTGGCAGTAAGATTTTATGTTCTATACTGAGAGTGAGCTGCCACTTGTCATGACCAATTGTCTTTGCTGTAGGGATTAGATGCTTTTCATTTACCATCTATTTAAAGCTTACTTTTCTTTTTATATCTCATTCAGTAGATTGCAAAACATAAAAGGAAAAAAGCGATACCAGCAAGACAAGGTTTTGAATGCAAAAACTTGCCCTTGTTGGCTGGAGAGAAAGCTGTGTAGTCCAGAACTGGTTCATCTTCCAGAGGCCCTGGTAAACTCCCAACACAACTGTCTGAAACCCCACTTCTACAGGATCGAACGCCCTCTTCTGGCCTTCATGGGCATTGCATACATGTGGTGCACAAACATGCATGAAGAAAAAACATACATATAAAATAAAAAGAAATAAACCTTTTAAAAACATTTTACAAGTCCTCTATTACCCAAATTACAGTAATGAGGTTACCAAATATGTCAATACACTCTTATTAATATTTTTCACTTGGATTTTTTTGTTAAATACATTGCTTACATTATTGCTCCTATTGAGTTTATTGCAATTTTTAAAATTCTTTTATTTATTTATTTATTTATTTTTCCATTCAAATATTTCCACTTCCCCCCTCCTCCCATTCCCCTCCCGCTCCCTCCCCCACTCATCTTCCTCCCTTGCCCTGTGGGAAGTCCAAGGCCCTCCCCCCTACATCCAGGCCTAGGAAGCTGTGCATCCAAATAGACTAGGTTCCCAAAAAGCCAGTACATTCAGTAGAAACAAGTCCCAGTGCCTTTATCAATGGCTTCTCAGTCAACCCCCATTGTCAGCCACAATCAGAGAGTCTGGTTTGATCACACGCTCCTTCAGTCCCGGTCCAGCTGGATTTGGTGAGCTCCCATTAGATCAAGCACACTGTCTCAATGGGTGGACCAACCGCTATTTTTAAATAAAGCAATTATTTTAATATTTTCCCTTCTAATTTCTCATGTGATGAATGCCAATAAACAGTATATAGAGGAGACAGTCTTTGGGTTCTTCAGTTTTTAAAGCTAGAAAGTTCTTTTGTTTGAAGAGGGAGTAAATTGTTTGTTTGGGGCTTTTTTGAAACATGGTTTCATGTAGCCCAGGCTGGCATCAAACTTGCTAAAACTAGTCATGAACTCATGGCCCTCCAGGCTCAACCTCCCAGGTGCTAGGCTCACAGGCTTGCACCAGTGTTTGGCTCCAAGTCTGGACTTTGAGATCCATTGATGAAGAGGTAGTTTCCTGAGAGCTATCAGATAATGTCTAGATTACTTAACAGTTTAAGAAAAAAATAGCATATTAGCCCCAAACCTTTTTAAAGAATTAATGTAGAGCTGGAAAGATGGCTCAGTGGTTGAGTCCTTACTTCCCTTGCAGAGGACCCGGGTTTGGTTCCCAGCACCCAGGTGGTGGCTCACAATCACCTGTGACTTCACTTCCAGAGGATCCAGTGTCCTTTCTGTCACCTGTGGGCTTCTGTACTCAGGTGGTACATCTAAACTCACACAAGCACACACCTATCCCCATAAATCTTAAAAATACATACTTTTTTTTTTTAAAATTAATGTAAGTCAGGCGATGGTGGCGCACACCTTTAATCCCAGCACTCAGGAGGCAGAGGCAGGCGGATCTTTGTGAGTTCGAGACCAGCCTGGTCTACAAGAGCGAGTTCCAGGACAGGCTCCAAAGCCACAGAGAAACCCTGTCTTGAAAAACCAAAAAAATAAAAAATAAAAAAATTGCTCCAGTGTCCTTAAACTGAGTTATATGCTACAAGGTCTGACTTGGTCAGTTTATCTTGGCAACATTCAGTTAGACCAAAAAATGTTTGTTTTTAATTGTGTGTTGTTGCTTAAATTTTAAATTTTCTTTTGGCTCAAAAGGCATTGAAGCATACAAGTAAAAATAAAGCTGATTCCAGAATGCGAAAGTAGAGAATAGCGCTTCGGTGTTCATGCAGGGTCCAGGTTTGTGTGTGCGCAAAAGTGGTACAATTTGCACTGCCAATCACAAATAGAAAACTGCAGAAATGAAACACATAACGGAAAACATTAGAAATTACGTGTATGGATGTGTCCCTCTCTCCCCACCCTCCATGCCTCTTCTCAGAAGAGTGCCTAGTCTCATTGGAGGCTATAATTGGAATAGGAGGCAGTAAATTAGACTGTTGGGTCAGGTTCTCTCCCACCTCAATTTTTGTAATGGTTGCTATACGAAGAATGGTTTCCCCTTTTTAAATTATCAGAGAAAATACCAAAATGATTACATTCTGTACCATTGTGTAGTTTTACTGAGTCATAACCACACTCCTGGGTTTGTGTGTTAGTTGTCTCTGATTGCTCTCACTCTGTAGCAGTGGGCTTGAGTCTTCTAACAGAGACCACATGGCCTGCAAATCTAAAGTAACTTCACTTTGATCCATCCTATTTATTCTTCTTCCCCCAGGAGTTCCTCTGAAGAAGGGGTTCTAAAAACAAATTTGGGGTTTTGTTGTTTTAGTGTGTAAAGGTTGAGCCAAGCAAAAAAGGTAGTGTTCTTTTGCCAACCTAAAGGCAGAGCAGGGTAGGGCTCACAGTTCAACCTGAAAAAAGATTGAGTAACCCTAGGCGTTATTTCAGTAGGCATTATAGGTGATTTTAAAGTGAGCCATTTGGTGGAAGCTGGGGAGTAGTTTAGCTGATGAAGTGCTTGCCTAACACAAAGCCCTGGGTTCCACCCCCAGCACATACAAACTACCAGAAACAGCAGGAGGACCAAAAGACCAAGGTCTTTCTTGCCACTATAGCAAGTCCAGGCCAGTCTGGGCTACAGGAGACCCTGTCTCCATAACAGCACATACTACAAAGCCGGTTAACAATCTGATGGCCCGTGCTCCTAATCCTAGCACTAGGGAGACCAAGACAAGAAGATTGTGAGTTCTGGGCCTGCCAGCTAGTGCTATAATAGATAGCCCCTGTCTCAAGGAAAATTAACCGTATATGCTATCAGAAACTTAAAAATTGAATAAAGAAATATTTTTCCTTATGCTGTTTAAAATATTTCTCTTAAAGGTAAAATTAAAAGGAAGGCATTTGTCTCATATAGTCCCCAAACCTGAGTCTAGGTCAGGGGTCTCTCCTGTCCCATAACATTCTCATATGTTCCTGATAATTGTCTATTTTCTCTGGGTAAAGCTATAAGTAAGCTTCTTTGGTGTCTCCTTCATTTAGACAAGTGGTTCTCCACCTTCCTATTGCTGTGACCCTTTAATATACTTCCTCACATTGTGGTAACCCCCAACCATAAAGTTATTTTCATTACTAAATTCATACCTGTAATTTTGCTACTGTTATGAATCGTGATGTAAATGGCTGTGTTTTCTGATGGTCTTAGGTTTCTCATAAGGGTCTTCAACCCCAAAGAGTTACAACCCACAGGTTGAGAACCACTTACTTAGACAGCTAAGGGAGTTTCTCAGTATTCATTTATTATTATATTTTATAGTGTTGGCTTTGTGGTCAAGCTCTTTATTAGGTACCATCCCTCTGGCAGAGTGAATCTCTTGTCATCTCGATAAGGCAGTAACACTAACAATGACATGGTAAGAATGCCCCTAGAGCTCGTAGTCAGATGGTACAAGCCAAATACTTAAGATTTTGCCACAAAGTTAGCTCTGTCAGAGTTGTCTGTACCAAACATATGTCACTCATGCCCAACCCAAGCACAACCTTCCCTGGAGTCCCCTCGTGTGCCTGACATATACGTGACAGTGACAGGCGCTGTCACAGAGGACCCCACACTGACATTTTCTGGTTATGCCAATTCTGTGCAAACCCTCCTCCACTAGCCACAACCTGCAGCGCCTGTAACCAGTGGTTCCTTGGGCCTTAAAACCCTTCCTTGTCCACCATCGCACATGAGCACCCCAGACTCCAACCCTCTGAGTGTGTCCACCATCGCACATGAGCACCCCAGACTCCAACCCTCTGAGTGTGTCCACCACGGCACATGAGCACCCCAGACTCCAACCCTCTGAGTGTGTCCACCATCGCACATGAGCACCCCAGATTTCAGTCCTTTGCTATTCCTGAGAAAGCTAGAGCGCTTTGGAGAGTCAGTTTCTTTGTTGCCCACCTTAATTTGGCAGCTCTGCTGCTGGCTTTATGCTGTCTCTAACACTGATTTCCTAACAGATTTTGATGTTCTTGTTTGTTTTTTGAGATTTGGGTATTTCACTGAATGGTATCAAGGCTTTAAGAAAAAAAGATTTGTTTATTTTGTGTGTCTGGGTGTTTTATATGGATATCTGTTTACCAAGTGCATGCCTGGTGTCTGCAGAGGTCAGAAGAGGGTGTCAGATCCCCAAGACCTAGAGTTAAGGACAATAGTGAGCTGCCGTGGTGGAACACAGGTCTCTTAACTGCAGAGCCATCTCTCTACCTCTCAAAGTTTGTTTATTTCTTTATTTTACTTTATATATGTGGAAGTTTTACATGTATTCATGTATGTGATTGTTGGATTCCCTTACACTGGGGTTACACATGGTTGTTAGCCACCATATGGGGCTCTGGAAATCAAACTCAGCTCCTGTGCAAGAACAGGAAGTACTCTTGACCACTGAGCCATACCTCTAGCCCCTTAAGTGTTTTAAGTTTTAAACATGTTGCCCAATTTTTACTTTTGAAAAGTTGGAAGGTTAAAATTAATTTTTGCTACTGATCCATGGTAAATTTCTCAATAAATTTTCATCTGATAGTAGCAGTATGTTTCTGTTTAATGGAATTGGGGTGACTTGGTGTCGTGTGACAAAACTTTTCCTGGGGAAACACCACACAAGTCTGCTCACCCCAAATAGGGAGCCCATGGCAGACCGAAGTACAGATACCACTGAAGTAGTATTTGGGGAACTGATGCGTTTTATTGAGTTACTTATAGGAGTATGGGTGAGGGGCTCCTTACAGGGACAGAAATGACTCATGGACAGCTGCATCACCAAAGCCCACCACTGCAGGGGTGACAGCTCACAAAGCTGGGAATCTGGAGCACACTGCACAGCCTGCAGGCAGCTTGACGGGTTGGAGCTTTCCTTCCCAGCTGTCTCAGGTGGTCTGAAGCTCTCCAGACATCTCGACTGGTGTCAGCTTCTCCCCCAGTCTGGTCCCAGCGTGTTCTTACAGCTTTGCACATCTAGGAGTCTTCTCTGCAGCTCGGCTTTATTTGCCTGTGAGGGAGTTGTGGCTTTTACTGCTTTCTCTGGTCTAGTGAATTCAGTCAGTTTTGGGGACCTCCTGAATATATGTTGAGTTGTTTGCCTTCTTGCTTAAAGAGCTTCCCTGCAAAGTAGAATGTCTCAGTCTTGGAGGAACCTGTTACGCAACATTTGAGGCCAGGGCAGGGCTCTCTTATGCCCTTTCCATATAACTTACAAAAAGGTATATGCCGAGGACCGTTCTAAGTGCCTCTTGGGTTTGTTGTTTTGTTTTTGTTTTTGAGACACAGTCTCACTATGTAGACCAGGTTGGTTTAATACTCAAGAGATCCATCTGCCTCTGCTTCCCAAGCACTGGGAGTAAAGGTGTGCGCCACCATGTTGAGACCCCTCTGCATTTGGTGTAAGTATCCTGTCCTTTGGTGAGACAGCTGAAGCATCCGTGGTTTGTAAATTGCCAGATTACTTAGCTAGTAATAGTCAGAGTTAGAAACTGAACCCAAGCTTTGCTTCCAGAGTTGTTGTTTTTTTTCTTTTGGGAAACGTAGGGTGTTATATCACTCCCAATGTCAAAATGTTTGCATTGTTACCACTGTGACCTCATGCTTATTTTAAACCAACCTCTCTCATAGCTGCATTATCTAATATGTGAGTGAGGGCTTTTCTAAAGTAACTTGAGTTGTTTGTAGTGTCAAGTATGGTGGGTAATAGGCGTATTCGTGCTAAACAAAGTAATAAGCGTGTTATGTATAACATTACACATAAAATTGTAATGAATATATTTAATTCTTGGCTTTAAATAATAACTGTTTCACTCCAGGTTCTCTTAGCAGTTATCAGTGGCCAGCACTGCCTGTTTGGAATGCTCTACTTAAAGATAACAAAAATTTGGATTAAAAAATTGCCTAAATCTATTTTTAATTTGGGTTCATTTTTCTTGCTAGTGCTCACTCAAAAAATGTGTGTCTGTTTAGAGCTTTTCCTTTTTGGGTCTTTTTGTTGCATGTTGGTTGATTTATTGGTGTTCAGTGGGACTTTAATTAGCAGATCATTTCAGTTTTCATAAGAAAAGCCATAAAAATGTGGCATAAGCTGATATTCAGGTGTGATTCTGAATTTGATCCTAAAACTTTGGAAACATCAGTGATCTTGAGATTTGCCTCATTTCCTGTTTCTTTCAGAACTCTCCCCTTTACCAGTACTTACAGGATTTGGGACACACAGATTTTGAAATATGTTCTTCTTTGCCACCAAAAACAGAAAACTGCTTGCCAACAGAGGGACCTCACAAACCTCCCGCAAGAGTCCTACCAAAAGTAAGGAAGCATGCTCCACTTTTCTGCCTTAATCTTTTATTCTTTACTTTAATGATTAAGATACCCTTTAAGGCCAGAGATGTAGCTCAGTGGTAACTGCTTGCCCAGCGTGAGTGAGGCCCTGAGTTCAATTCCTCCTCACACTGATAAGACTTCCTTATTTCACTGATAGAATTCAGCTGTCAAAGATAAACTTCAGTCTTTCTGCTGCTCTGGAATTTTTTGTGAGCAAGTTGTATGAACTGAGCAAATGAAAATGATTTGAGAGTTAACATGTGTTACTTCTTAAATATTGAAATTTTCTGAAGAGGATCAAAGAAATATACTAAAACCTTAGTTGGAACTTTGCCAGTGATAGTTCTCTATTAAGTGTCATGTTCATGAAATCATTTTGTTTTGTTTTGTTTTTTAATTCTCTTTTCTACACTGGCAACTTGCAAGGATCAGTTTTCTCCTTCCATTGTGGGTTTTGGGGACCTAACTCAGGTGGTCCTGCTTAGTGGCAAGAAGCCTTATTGGCTGACCCATCTTGCCAGCCAATTTCTGTTGTTCTTTGGGGTTGTTTTTGTTTTGGTGCAATGGCTTAAACATGGTGCTTTTTTATACCAAGCAAACATTCATTCTACCATTGACTTGTACACACACGCACACACACACACACAGAGCCCTACCGGGTTTTTGTTTTCTGTAAACTTACATGTAAAAGTTGCATGGCAATGGACCAAGATGTTTCTGGTGATGTTTAAGCCCTGGGCCCTGACCAAACTCCCAAGTACCCTCAACCCAGCAGAACATGACAAAATCTCTGGAAATGCAAAAGGCCCAAGCCAAGGGGTTGTTGACCTTAAGATCCTGGCTTAAATGGAAGTATCTGCTTCAGTGATCCTGAACACCACGCCACGACACATCTGCATTGACTCAACTCGTACAATATCAGCAAATGTCTATCCCAACTTCCAGCCCACTCTCCAGAACTCCCTCTTACAAGTCAGGCATTGTGTTTTCAAAACAACAAGTTGGGAGAGATGAATCCCAGAGGAGAAGTTGGACCCAATATTTAACATCTTGTGTTAAGTTTGTTAAGGAAGCCTCTCTGTTCTTGTATAAAGAAATAGCCTATTAATCCTGGAAGCAAATGAACATATTTATGGAGTCAGTACATCTTCTAAGCTTCTTTAAATCTCCTTATAAGTCGTAATTGTCCTAGCTCAGAACTCCTTAAGCTTTTTCCACTCATGATCCCTTTCACCCAAGAAATTTTTCTGTAACTGTGAGTATCTAGGTATATAAAACAGATACATAAATCAAATGTTTTATGATAATAAACCATAAATAAAATAAAATTTATTTTAAAATAATTATTGATGTGCATATGGCTTGATCATGTATGAAAGTCAAAAGCTGCTGGGCATGTAGCACACGCCTTTAATCCTAGCACTTGGGAGGCAGAGGCAGGTGGGTTTCTGAGGCTAGCCTAGTGTACATAGGGAGTTCCAGGACAGCCAAGGGCTAATTAACAGAAAGATCCTATCTCAAAAAAAAAAAAAAAAAGATGAAAGCCAATTTATATACTACTGATTGGTGTGCTTGTTTATTTTTACATAAGAGGTAAATCTGCACTGAATATTTCATATTCTAGGATACAGAACCATATTCACCCTTTTTCAGGATGTGTTGATATTATGATTCTATGATTGTCAATGCTGAGAACCCTTTTATCATAAAAATACACAAAATGGCAGGCAAATGGCTAGGGATGTTTAGAAGGTTTAGGACATGACAAGAAGATCCACAGAATCAACTCACATGGGCTCATAGGGGCTCACAGAGACTGAACCAACAACCAAGGAGCCTGCATGGAACTGACCTAGGCTCTCTGCATATATGTTGCAGTTGTGTGACTTGGCCCTCTTATGGGACTCCTAACAATGGGAGCAAGGACTGTCTCCAACTCTTTTACTGGCTTTCAGGACCCTACTCCTCATGCTGGGTTGCCTTGCCATGAGGAGGTGCTTAGTCTTAATGCATCTTGATATGACACATCTTGTTGGTACTCATAGGAGACCTTTCCTTTCTGAACATAAACTGAGGGGGATAGAACAGGGAGCTGGGGGGGGGGACTGTGGCTGGGATGTAAAATAAATAAATAAATATAAATTTATTAAAGAAAAGAAGAAAGAAAGAAGGTTTAGGAAGTCTGTCCTGGTCCCAAATGGAAAAAAAAATCATTCAGAGATGAATGACTGTAAGAAAATACTTAAAGTCTTTGTTTTCTATAATTACCATCATTCTTAAGTGTGCAGGAATCAAAATAGTATAACTTTATAACTTATATAGTCAGAATGTTTGGCCTTAAAAATTGGTGATTGAGTTGCCGGTGAGTTTTATAAAGTATCACAGTGCTTTTTCATTTGGGATGAGGACTTCCGTTGCTGTAAACTGTTTGCTCTGTCTTTACCCCTTTATGAAGGTCTTTAAAATAGCAGTTCTGTGCATTTATCTTTGTTCCCGTGGCTCTTTGCAGTACCTGGGACAGAAATCACTAAATGATAATAGTTTTGGTTGTGAACCTAGCCTTTAACGGCTAAACTCTCTCTCCAGCCCTACTAACTGGTTATCAACTGCATTTACTGGCATGTTCAGGGAATGGGGCTGTTAAAGTAAATTACATATTTAATTGATTCATTAATAAAACTTCTGGTACATGACAGTTTTTATAAAAAACTTAAAATGTCTTTCTGCTTTATTATTTTATAACATAATATTAATACTAAGACTTTGTACCATGCTATAATTTCATTCTGAAATAAATATAATCATCTTGTTGATAGGCAGATAGCCTTTTTTTTTTTGTCTTCCCAAGATAAATGTACTACATTATGGTGACTTCTGACTAGTTTTTTAAGTATTAGATTTATAGGCTTCATTTCGATTCATGAAATTAAACTCTAGTTTAAGGACCCAGGAATGTAATTCCAAATATAAATTCTAGGTCATTCTGTTGCACAACTAAAAGTGGAGATAAATGAGGAGACTGTGGCACACTGACACTTGTGTATAACCTGAACAAGTGCTTTTCTTTTTTGTTAAAAATTCCAGAGGTAAGTTGTTTAGTTTTCCTGCCTTTTGAGTGTATTTAATTAATAATTCTATACATATCATTCATAATCTTTAGCAAGGTATCCTGTTCAAACTGGCAGAAAGCATCAAGAGCTGGACGTTTTCTTCTCAGTACAGTAAGAAGGATGACTTACTCCACAAGTTGGTGAGTGTCTGCTGGCTTTCCTCAGTTTTGTGCTCTCTCCAGGGCCCTGCAGAACAGGGAGCACTGAAGGACCAAAATCTGTTTTGCTATGGCCTTGCTGTGATCTGTGATCAGTCTTTATTAAACACTCACTACAGTAACTGGGACCTTCAAAGGGGACTTGCTGGTACTGTTCCTATTTCTTGGAAAAGGTAGCCAGTGTTCTGGTGTTACCGAGGCCTTGCTTATTAGACTGCCAACTTACTGCCATCTCCATCGTTGGCGGGTATTTCTCTTAGGAAGGAAGGAAATTAATGCACTGATGGACATGACCAGCTCAGTCCTGCGGGACTGTAAATCACACTTCCCAGAGTCAGTACTGATGATTTCTCTGGTTCCTGTAAACCTCTCTCCCCACCTCTGTTTGTCTTGTTCTCTCTCTGCTGCAATATATCTCTTGCTTAGCCCAACCTCTAGAGAGATGCAGTCAGCCTTACAACCTACCAGTGTAGCATCCATGCAGTATACTTAGGATATTCAACGTACTAAATTCTCTTGGTTCTCAGAGATGTCATTAGCTTGCAGGTGAGCAAGTGTTAGGCTTCTTGGCTGGTCTGTGACCCGAACAATTATCCATCTTTTTAAAACTAACTCTAGTAAAGCAGTCATTTACAAAATGTGATAAAATGCTTTCACATTT
This sequence comes from Ondatra zibethicus, assembly GCA_004026605.1. Taxonomy (NCBI): domain Eukaryota; kingdom Metazoa; phylum Chordata; class Mammalia; order Rodentia; family Cricetidae; genus Ondatra; species Ondatra zibethicus. The sequence continues at coordinate 47,174 of PVIU01006992.1, read as the reverse complement.
TGATTGGATACTCCAAACCACATTATAAGATTTGATCTGTTGTACCAGTGAGAGAAAGCCAAGGTTTAGACAGCTTTGCCTAATCACTTTTTAAGTGAATTGTCCAAGAATGTTCAGCAAAGAAATGATAAAGGGAGAATTTGGACCCAGATCTGAACCGAAAATCTGTGCTCTTTCCAGTAAAACTTACTGCTTCTCTAGCTTGAGTATTGATACTTTTTTATATAATTTATTTGCATTTTATGTACATTGGTGTTTGGCTGCATGTATGTCTGTGTGAGGGCATTGGATGCCCTGGAACTGGAATTACAGACAGTTGTGAGCTGCCATATGGATGCTAGGAATTGAACCCCGGGTCCTCTGGAAGAGCCGCCAGTGCCCTTAACCCCTGAGCCATCTTGCCAGCCCTGAGTACTGATACTTTTTAAAAAGCCAGAATTGCTGTAATCCATCACATCAGCTCATCATCACTTCTCACTAAAGAGTCTGCACAGTTTAACCCTAACGTCCATCCCCTGCCCGCTGGTCGTTGTTATTTCTACTATGAACCTTATCTTCCATCTCCTTTATCCTTAGGGTTGTATTTGTACTGTTTCTCTGTGATGGACTTCTTCCCTGATTTCTCTCAGTCTGTGGCAATCTTTTCAGTAAGCCATCTAGCTTTTCATCCTATTAGACCTTATTTCCTTTACCAGCCTAGTGACAATTACCTGTGCTTATGTTTGGTATGTGTTAGATTATGTTGCATAAGCATAACATGTTTTTTGTCTGATTATTTCATATGTGCTAATACACATAATACTTTCTATAGAAACTTTATGATTTACAGATGTCAACTTATTTCATCTTATGAAGTAGGTACTGTTGTTTACCCCCTTTGCAGAGGATGAAATTGGCACTGAGAAGTTATCAACTTGCTAAGTTTTAGAGCACAGCAGGCTGTCTATAAATATCATTAACACTCTGTACATTTCAAAAACGGTGAGAAAGGATCTTGAAAATCTCACCACATGGCAATGATAAATGTTTGAGAACATAGATATGTTTCATCTGATGTGAGCATACCACAATATGTATGTATCAAAACTATCATGGAGTCCCATTAATTTTATGTTGTTTTACTTTGCTTCTGATTTTGTTTCATTTTTGTGTGACAGTCTTACTCTGTAGCCCAGGATAGCCCAGGGCTCACTAAATAGCACACCCTCACCTCAGAAATCTGGCTGTCCTCCTGTTGCAACCTTCAAAGTGCTGAGATTTCAAGCCTTAGTCACCATGCCCTCCCTAAGTTTATGTTCTTGTGTATTACTTAAGCAAACCAGGGCCAGAAAGATGGCTCCTGGAGTCAAGGCCCTCTCTGTCAAGCCTGACTATCTGAGCTGGATCCTGGCCTGTACAATGGAAAGAAGCAGTGGCCTCCTCTGAGTTGTCCTTTGATCTCCATGTGCACCCACACGTGGATTTGAAATGTAAAATTAATAAATTGAATTTTAAAAGTTTAAATAAATAAATCAACAACTACCAAAGACTTACACTTTGAGCTGAGGATTGTGGAAAGTTACTCATCTCTGTGAGTGCTCATCATAGGCCACTGCGAGAACTAACTAACTGTCCAGATGCCGCCTCCTCGGCTCTCCCCTCTGTTGACGGCAGACTCCACTCCCACAGACTAGACAGGCTTTCTCCTTTCCGCTGCAGCCTTCCCTCTGCTCCGGTCAGTTCTCGTCATGCTTTAAGGTGAGCTCGGCTTCCCTCTTTTATTCACTCTGACTTCTGTGTCACTTCTGTAGCAGCTTCTGTCCCCCAGTGCCCTTTTATATTGTAATTGTTTACTTCAGTGTAGAGACTTAGAGGCCAGGGGGATGACTGGGTGACAGAGCCCTTGCCTAGCATGCCTGAAGTATGATCTTCAGCACTTCTGGAGGAAGACACTTGGAAAATCTTGTTCTTTTTTGTATCTTCAGTGTCTGAGTATTCGTTTTCAGAAGGCCTTGGTCCCTCTGACAAAGCTCTTAGATTCTGGCTATATTAGTTACTTTTCTATTGCTGTCACAAAATCATGACCATTTAATTCAGCTTATGATTTTAGAGGGCTAGAATCCATGACAGGGTTCACATCTTGATCCTCAAGCAGGAGGTAGAAAGCCCACTGAAAATGGCCCAAGTCTTTTGAGACCTCAAAGCCCGTCCCCAGCGATACACCTCCAACAACATTACACCCCCAATCCTTCCCAAACAGTTTCACCAACTGGGGACCAAGTGTTCAAACATAGGAGCCTACGAGGGCATATTCGCATTCAGATCACCACACTGGCTCTATTGGTGCAGTGTCCAGGGTCAGCATCCTTTGTATTATGTTTTCTGTGTATATTATGTACATTACATTGCATACCAGTAATTTAACTAAACAGGCATAAGTGACTAAGTTTATGGATCTGTAATTACTTTATATCTCATTACTAAAAATTTACTTTTCACATCTAGTAGCTTAATAATGTCCATCTCAATCTTTGTTTTCTATTTACAGTGAAAGTACCTGTCACTCTGAGAGGTTAAATTGTTGTTTCTTCTAGGATTCTACTTTGTAAATAAATACCTGCAGCTGTAATTATATTAAACTTAGCATTTAATGCATTCTTACCTAATGTATTAATTCATCTCCTCTGTTTTGATGGCAAGGATACTGGATTCCGACTGGACTCACTACATGTCATCCTGCAGCAGGAAGTCCTGCTACAAGAGGATGTGGAGCTAATTGAGCTACTTGATCCCAGCATCCTGTCTGCAGGGCAACCTCAACAGGAAAATGGATACCTTCCAACACTCAGCTCCCTGGCAACCCCTAATGTTTGGTACTGTCTGGAAAACATTTCTATTTTGTCTGCTTACATGTAGATTCTCTATTGTAAAGGCCTTATGAACATTCCATATATTTAGAATTACAGCAAATATAGTGATATGTCAGAAATTAAAAACAAAACAAAACCAAAATTCTGGGGGAAATTACCATGTAATTAGTTGTATGCTTAGCAACTCAACTGTCAGGGATAAATATAGCAAAATATCAACACCATAGTGCAGTGTGCATGTCAGCCCTAGTCAGCTAGTATTATGGCTGTGTCACAGAGGTACTAATGGCTGGAACATAGAGATAAAGCAGCAGTTATTGCTATGTTGGCTGAGGAGAGATCATAACTGATAATGACTTGAACTATTTCAACTTGGAAAATTGAAACAGGAGAATCACAGGCTTCCAGGAGTTAGGGGCCAGCCCGGGTAATATAGCAAAGACCTTGTCTCAAAAGACAAGAACTGTCAAACCAAAACAGTCCTGAAACCTTTCAGCTACTGGAAATATTTGGGTCTAATGAAAAAGTCCTAGGTAATAATGTGTCTTAAAATAGTTTTTACAACAAGGAAAAACAAATACTAAAAGATTTTCTGTATGTATGATTGTGTATGGGAATTATTGATGCCTTTCTCCTGTTTTTATTATGTATGACAGAGAAGGGATGAATGAATCAAGAAATGTACAAAGTCACTGCCCGAATTAGTCAAGTTACATAAGTAGCTAGGTTAACTGTCCTGTGTTCTGAATCCCTTTCCTGTCACGTTGTAATGGATAGCCAAGTGTGTTTCCAAGCCAGCAGTCACTGAAATACCATCATGAGAAAATAAACATTGTTCTCTTTAAAACTAGAAGGATTTGCCTGGCACAGTGGTATGTACCTGGACTCCCACAAGTATGATCATACTGTAGGCTACTAAGACACTTGCTTGAGCCCAAGAGTTCAAGATGGGTCTGGACAACACAGTGAAGACCTTGTCTTTAGAAGACCCACAAACATAGATATTTATGTGCATATTACAAATATGTATACAAGCAAATTGAACCATAGATGTTACGTATTCATAGGGCTAGAGACGTAGCATTTGCTAAACGTTTGCCATGCAAGCATGAGGACCTAAGTTCAGCCCCAGAACCAACCGCATTTAAAAAGCTTGGCATGGTAGCATATGTTTGTAATGTCAGTGTTGGGGGGCATGGTAACATATGTTTGTAATGTCAGTGTTGGGGAGGCAGAGACAGGCAACTCCCTGGGGCTCACTGGCCAGCCAGCATAGCCTGTCTGGAAAGATTATAAACAAAAAACAAAATGGGCCACTTGTGATGGTGCATGCCTATAATTCAGACATTCAGGAGGTAGAGGCAGGTGGATCTCTCTAAGTTCGAGGCCAGCTTGGTCTACATAGCAAATAGCAGGACAACCAGGGCTACATAGAGAGACCCTGTCTGAGAAAAACAAACAATGACAACAATAAAAAACAAGGTGGTTGGCAGCTGAAAAATTATACTTAAAGTTGACCTCTGGCCTCCCAAGCACACATACGTGCACATACATGGGTACACACAGGTTGTAAGGATTGGCCACAGTGATACTTTATCCATAAAAGTGATTGGCTGAGCAATTATGAGAGTTTGTAAATGCTTTTAGAGTTTCCTATTGTCTTAATTACTGTTCTATTGCTATGAGGAGACCACCATGACCAAGGCTCCTCCGGCGCTTGCTTAGTCTGAGAAGGTTAGTCCATGTCATCATGGCAGAAAGCAGAAAGGTATGACTCTGGAGGAGCAGCTGAGAGCTTTGCATCCTAATCCACAGGCAACAGGCAGAGAGAAGCCTCAAAGCCCACCTCCAGTGACATATTTCCTCCAGCAAGACCATGCCTTCTAGTCCTTATCAATCAGCTCCACTCCCTAGTGACTAAGCATTCAAGTGTATGAGCCTATGGGGGCCATTCTCATTCAAACCCCAAGTGTTAATATATAAAAGTAAATGATGCTGTTTTAATTTATGCTTTTACTAAAAGTAATGGATTCCAGAAGAAGTTAGGGCTCCAAACTGGGAGGTGGCTCAGTGGGTAAAGTGCTTGCCACACCAGCATTAGTGCCTGCATTCAGATCCCTAACACCCACATAAAGTCCAAGAGCCAGGTGTGGCAATGGGAGGGTGGAGATAAGCAGACTGGAGGCCGCGCTGGCCAGACAGTGTAGGCGGAATGGTGAGCCTCAGTGCAGTGAAAACCCTGTTTCAGAAAGTGAGGTGGAAAGTGAGAGCCACATGCAACACACAGGAAGCATTCCCACATGACTGAGCATGCCTGTAACTCCACATGCAACACAGAGGAAGCGTTCCCACGTGACTGAGCATGCCTGTAACTCCACATGCAACACATAGGAAGCGTTCTCACGTGACTGAGCATGCCTGTAACTCCACATGCAACACATAGGAAGCGTTCTCACATGACTGAGCATGCCTGTAACTCCAAGGATTGCTGATGCTGTTTTCACAGATCCATAGATACACTCACCTGTGTTTTTGTCTTATGTTATACATTTCACCAAAGTTTTCATTGCTTAATTGACTCAAATAAAAATTTTATGCACACCTTATTTCCATTAATGTAGTACAGAAGTATAGGGCTAATCTACTTAATGGTCTATGGCAAAATGTTTTTCAAGTTAGTGATGATTATTAAATTAGATGACCATTCAGTTATCAACTATGTTTTATTGCTGTTGTTTTGATTTTGATCTTTTAGCAACAAGGTTTTATTTTGTAACCTATTTATATCCAGCCTCCTCAGTGCTTGGATTGTGGGCATGCACCATAATGCCTGCAGTTAAAAGCATAGACTGGCTGTGTAGAATATGGTTTTTGTGCAAAAAGCTTTGGGTAAAACAAACTCAAACTATCTTTGAGATACTATTTTTACTTTTAAATCTAATCTATAAAATTGGGTTGTTAATCTGTAATTTGCATGTTAAATACCATATTTGTTAAACCTGTTTTAAACGACACTTCTCACGAGTGCCCTTTACCTAAATTCACCAGCTGGATTTTAAGACCTAGGCAGCATTAGCTGACATGCTCGATGTCGAAAACTATTCCACATCACCCTATTGTACGCCACATTTTTAAAATATTGCTTCATAAAGACGCTAGCATTTTGTTTTAATAAACTAAAATCTGTCATTGTTTCTACCAACTCAAGTAGCCAGCCTCTCCCCGTTGTCTGACAGCTGTCTTGGTTTCTGTGTTCGCAGGGATGCCTCGCTGCTACTCGCCTTCATTAGTGTGCTCGTTATGCTTCCCACGTGCTGGATTGTGTCTTCCTGGATGGTATGGGGAACACTTCTGTTTCTTTACTTGATCATACGAGCTTTGAAATTATGGAGGACAGCCAAGCTGCAAATGACTCTGAGAAAATATAGGGCCCGTTTGGAAGACATGGCAGCAAATAGCCGAGCCTTCACTAACCTTGTGAGAAAGTCCCTGCGTCTTATTCAAGAAACAGAAGTCATTTCCAGGGGATTTACTCTGTGAGTTCATTTCTCACTTTATTTTTTAAATGATTCTGTTCTGCTATTTACTTTAAGGAGAATATCTTGTTTTTATTTCTGCATTACAGTTATGGCAGGGGAAGTCGTTATATGCTATATGGGTGTATAGTAGGGCTTTGTTTATCTGCTTGGATTCATGTTTTGTGGAAAATGTTTTGAGAACCATAGTGGCTCTGGCCTGTTACTGTGTGACTGGGTAAGACAGTGGCAACGTTTAACCCTGAACTGCATGTGCAGTGGCGACCCAGGAGATGTGTGCTTCCTTACTCCCTACCAGAAGCCTCATTGCCCAGTTCAGATGGCAGACGTGTCTGATGTGATTTCACTTAAAAATCTAAACATATGTTACTAACATTGCCTGGGTAACCACTAGCAGCTGCTGTAGCACTAGCACTTTCAGAGTATCCTGTTAATAACGGTGCTGCATGTCCCATGAGAAGCCAGCATTAAGCAGTCTAGCTGTCAGTGCTTACGCTCCAGGATATACTGGGTCCTTCCTAAAGGAGAATTGCAGGACTAGGGCAGTGGCTCAACAGGTAAGAGCTTGAGTTCACATCCCCAGCACCTCTGTTAAAAACCCGGCATGATGTAGCTGTAACTGCGGTGCCGCAGAGGAGGGGGGACAGGAGCATTGCTGAGCTGAGGCTTACTGGGATTCATGATAGAACCTGTCTCAAGAGAATAAAGTGGCTCATGAAAGAGCAGGACCCTGGCCTCCTGAGTACCCTGGCATCTCTATCTACATAGACAAGTGCATACATCGCATAGCGCACACACAGGGCAGCTATGTTCCATGTGCTGTGCCAATCAGTTTCCCATACAAGTAGAGGTATTCATAAAGCGATTATCCATATCCATCTCATCTGACTTCAGAAGCCCGTTCCCAGTACACTAGGCTACCACAAAATGTTCTTAGGCGACAGTTGGGGGAGACTATAGTATAGTCAATAATTTATGTAATTGTTAAATGTTTTTATTAGCACATACCATACAGTGAGTTTCATTCTGACATTTTCATACATATACATAATGTATTTCAATCATATTGCCATCCCATCACCTCTCTTGTCCCCTTTCCACTATATAACATTTTTCTCTTGCCATTTATAGTTAGGAAAAGTAAGTCTGCAGTGAATAATAATTGCTTTAACTTAGTTGAGGTTGGGAGATAGTAAAAATCAGGAAGGAGACACCTTTTGTAGCCTTTGCATCGTTCACTGTGCTCTAGGCTAATACTTCATTTGGCCCTAAAGGCTCTATCTGTACAGTCGTGGGGTCACCATGGTCTTCACACTCTGCGCTCCTCATAACAATCCTGAGAGTATAAATGACATGGAAGAACCTCATGCCTTCTGTGCTCGGTGCAGAGCTTGACAATCCTGTGCATGTTGATTTTGTCTTTCTGTTAGGTTAGGTTCAGTTCTTGCCAGTCAATAGCAAATTTTGAGTTGTTTGTCAAATTTTAAAAATTAAAAAAGTCACACCTAAATTAAGTAGTATCTCCTTCTCATTGTCAACATAACAGCGTTTTCTGGAGAGGCCTGAATGGTAAGTGGCTATGTGCCCAACCAGTGCTTAGACATGTGTGCAAGGCGCTGTGACTTTTACCATAGCCATGGACTTAACATGAAAAGGTAAAGCAGGCCTTTAAGCATGGCCCCCCCCCCCACCCCAGTAATGCCTTTGTGCCATCCAGGTGGCAGGTGGGTAAAGAGAAGTGTTGCAAGAAGTCCTTTCATTGTTTCCATCTAACTGGACACTGGGCTGAAAAGTGGCAAGGATAATAGACCTTGCTTTCCGGTGTCTTAGAAATATTTCTGTCTGCAAAACGGATTCAGCGAAGCCCAAGCCCTAATGCTTCATGGTTTGTTTCTGCCTCAGTGTTTCCTTCTAGCAACTAATTTAGCCTTTCTTTTCCTGTGTTCCCTTACTTAAAATTAAGTCTGTCCATCTTTGTCCATATATTTCACACTGTCAACATTCTGGTTCAATGTCTGTACTGTAGATTTGTGGTTTTATGAAGAAGGTTTACAAATGCTGACATTTTGTCTTGCCATTGGAGGAGGTTACTGATCAGAATAACTGCAGCATCTAGCCCGGCTTACTCTCAGTCATAAAGTAGCGCGTTTCTTGTCGGTGTTGCAAATGCTTCCCATTGGCCTAGAGAAAGCCCATGAAATGGGAGAGCTTGAGGGCAGCTGGCTGGCCACATCGTAACCCTTACTTTGCCTTTCTGCTTGCATTCCCCTGTTGGCCACTGGTCCTGTTACCTCTCTGCCTCCCTACTTCATTGTGAGTAGGTAAGTGCCAGTGGCAGCAGGCGGGTAAGTAATTCTACCCTACTTTTATGGATGTGCAGAATGGATTTGTGTATGGTAGCTAAGTGCTCTGTACATGTGACCAAAGAACTGACCAGTGAACATAATGTAAATGCATATTAAGCATGAGAAAGTGTTGGTAATTAAGCCCTTCATAGAACCTGTAGATGTGGGGTTTTGAAACTGTAAAGTAGTTCTACTGTAGTGCATTTTACCAGGTAGAGTATCTTTATGTAGAAAGCCATACATTCTTACAGAAATGGTCCTCACCTCTAGTCTATGTCAATTAAAATTCATGTTCTCTATATTTGACTAAAGATTCAGTTGTTCTTTTTTGTTTTATTTGCGTATTTTAGTAGTTTTGTATGTATCAAGAAGAAGGAGGCAACACTTGATTTGAGATACTTAGAATAATTTTAAGAAAGAATTTTTCTCTAAGTTTAATAGAATTATGGATTTAGAAAACACAAACTTTAGGACACCTGTACAGTTGTATCACATTTTACTTTTCAAGTTTGCTTGACAGGGTCAGTGCTGCTTGCTCATTTAATAAAGCTGGACAGCATCCCAGCCAGCATCTCATCGGCCTTCGGAAAGCCGTCTACAGGACTGTAAGAGCCAACTTCCAAGCTGCAAGGCTAGCTACCCTGTACATGCTGAAAAAATATCCTTTCCTGTCTCCGTATGAGGCTAACGGTGTTTCCAAAGCCCTGAATTAGATGTTACAGTTGCATCCTGAGGCGTGAACTGTAAATTGAGATCGCCTGTTTCAAATCTAATTTCTCTCTTCATTTCTATTTCAAAACTGGAAGTGCATTGCAGGGGGATGACAGTCACAGTCAGGAAGACATTCTTGGACGGACCATTACAATGGGGAAATCTCGAAGTCTCTCTCCTCACTGGTCAAAGAACTTGGCTGTGCTAGATGAGACTCTCTGGGGAATGAGTGACTGTGACAGATTTGTGTCATCACATGGTAATAACCTGGCAACAGACTCCAGAGCTGGATGTCCTAAGTTCAGAATGTGGCTATATCATTCTTTACTGCACGGGTGACTAGTGAATTTAAGCTAGGTTTTTTTTTAACTATTCTCTGCTTTACTGTCATCTTTAAAATGGCAGTATTTCATAATTAATAAAGTAAGTTTCATAAATTTGTTAAATTATGAGTAAATAAAAGGCTAAAAACTACTCTTTACCTTCAGTTTGCTGGGTACTGATCAAGATGATGTTTTGTGCTTACGTATGCCTTATATTCTATCACTACTTGCTTTACAGAAGCCTTCCTGGGCATATTTCCTATCTCTACTTTATGAAAACACAAAGCAGAAGTTAATTTACTTATAATTTAAATCATATAATATATATATATATACATATATGTAAATATGTACTCTGTAGAGCTACACTGTGCTGCCTCTTTGGAAGTGAATAGAAAATAGTTAATCCTCATCAAGAATGTGTCCATCTGTTTCCCACTGCATAAAATGTCTGTCAGCTATGTGTCAGGTACTACCAGGTATTAAAGAGACAGAGTTAGAACTTGTACTGCCACTTCTGAGGACTTTTGAGTGATATCAGTAGATAAACAGCACTCAGAAGACAAGTGCTCAGGGCGTTGGAACATTCTAGGACAGTAACCTTGACTTACAGGATTAAAGAGGACTTCCGCAGGAATCAGCCTTCATGAATGAATAGGAGTTGATTGTGTGAATATAAATGCATTACAGATAGCGAGAAGCAGAAGTCTATGGAAAGAGCAAGGCTGGCGATTTACCCCCTCTAATCCCAGCAGAGGCAGAGGCAGTGGATCTCTGAGTTCAACATCAGCCTGGTCTACAGAGTGAGTTCCAAGACAACCTGAACTACACAGAAACCCTGTCTTGAAAAAAACCAAAACCAACAAACAAACAGAAAGTAAATGGAAAGAACAGAGATGTGAGAGTAGTCAGTCATCCCATGAGTATTTCCTGAACATGAACACGGGGCTAGACAGTGCACTGGTTGCTAGCTCTACCACTGTTATATGTACAGAGATAGTCTCCACCTCATGGAGCATGAACTCGGAATAGAGAGAGTGAGAGAAATACTTCACCAGTGAAGTTTTCTCAGTACTGAGGACCTTGTAGTGAACAAGGTAAAGGACCCTTGTTCCAATGAAGCTTTATTTCTAGTGGATCGGATAGTAAAAAATGAGCAGTTAGACTTTGCAGATATAGCTGGCAGTGGTGCTGTGCACCTTCAATCCCAACTCTTGGGAGGCAGAGGCAGGAGGGTCTCTGAGTTCAGGGCCAGCCTGGTCTACAGAGTGAGTTCCAGGACAGCCAGGGCTACACAGAGAAACCCTGTCTCTAAAAGCAAACAAACAAACAAAGATTTGCAGGTATAATTACTGTAAAGGTCCAGGCATATAAGGTAGAGAACTGTTTGTGGGGTGCTACATTGACTGGGGGTAAAACGCCTCTCTGAGGAGCTGGCACGGACACTAAGACGTGAGCGTTGAGAAAGATGAAAGAGAGTGTCCGTTCAGATGGACCAGAAAGTATGAAGATCCTGTGGTCGTGGGAGCTGAAGTGTAGTGGGAGGATCGCCGTGACTAATGAGCAGTGTGCTGGGGTGCTCAGTGTGAAACGAGCTGCGGAGGGGGACAGGCGGGTTTGTTTCCTAGATAAGAAACCTCGGGAGGTGAACTGACAACGAATATGCCAACCCTGTTTTCGAAGAATAGAAAGACAAGTAAAACCCAGTAGAACTGACCAAAATAAGCAATAAAAATATACAAGATCAATAATTAGGATATAATGTTGGCATGGGTGTTAGACTTTTAAGAGGGTGGCTCCTGCAACTCCTTGATTGCGATTTTGGAACTACGTGAATAAACAGCCCTTCCCTGCTTATCAGAGTGCACATCTCCAAAGCTCACCCAAAAAGAATTAAAACTCAAAGAAAATGGAAATGTGATTTTAAAATATTTCTTTTGTGGAAAGAAAAAGAGTACCCAGTTTGATGGAAAAAATGGAAAATAGGCAACTGTTTCAAATAACAGTAAGGCTGTGCATTGTGATTATGATTTATGCTTATAATCCCAGCAGGGCATGTATTCCAGAGGTCAGCCTGGGCTGCACAGTGAGATCCCATCTCAAGAAATAAGGATCTTGGCAAACTACTGTAGAAAGATCTCCAAGTTATATTTAAGTGGGGAGAGGGGTAGTACAGTGTCCAGAGCATTGTTTATAGTACTCTTCCATTTGTAAATAAGTATTCTGCACATATACATGGACAAATAAGCTTATGTTTTTGTGTGCATGTAGTTATACAAGTTATCATTGCAGATATCCAAACACCCACAGCTTCATGCATGGATTGGCTTTTGTGGTATATGCTGTCCACGAAATATCTTGAAGGCTGCAGATAAGGAAACTGAGGACTGTCAATGCCTTAGGACAGGTAAACTATGTGGCTAAGTGACAGGAAGAAGCAGTTTCCTCCGTTTCCCTTAATACCTCATGTATTTCCTATTCTAAAACCAACTGTAAAGAAATACACAGGGCAGCATGGCACATTCCCCGACACTCAGGAAGTTGAGGGAAGAAAATGAAATATTAAAGGCTAGCTGCCCAAGCTATGTAGGAAGTTACAAACCAGCCTGGACTACATAGTAAGACCTTGTCACTCCCAGCGTGGTGACACATGTTTTAATCCAGTACTCTGAAGGCAAACGCATGTGGATTCCTGAGTTCAAGGCCAGCCTGGTTTGAATAGCAACTTCCAGGCTTGCCAGGGATACACAGTGAGACCTTGTTCACAACCCAACCACCATGAAAGATCTTGTCTCAAAACCACAAACAAAAGTAGCTGTCAGTAATATAATTCATTTATAAATGAATTCTAAGTGAACTTAAACTAAAGGAAAAAAACTTAACCTATGGGGTTAGAAAGCTCCATGCTATTATTTTTTTTTAAATATTTATTTATTATGTATACAATATTCTGTCTGTGTGTATTCCTGCAGGCCACAAGAGGGCACCAGACCCCATTACAGATGTTTGTGAGCCACCATGTGGTTGCTGGGAATTGAACTCAGGACCTTTGAAAGAGCAGGCAATGCTCTTAACCTCTGAGCCATCTCTCCAGCCCCCCCCCATGCTATTATTTTAATCTTGGCATCAAAACATGGTATTGCAAAGAATGCAAAGAATAAAAACTACAGAGCAGGGTTTGGAGAGATGGCTCAGCAGTTAAGAGCTCTGACTGCTCTTCCAGAGGACCAGGATTCTGTTCCCAACACCCATATGGCAACTAGCAACCATCTGTGCCACTAGGTCCAAAGTATCTGACACTCTTATATGACTTCCAAGGGCATGACAGGCACATAGTGCAGAGACATATATGCAGGTACAACACCAATACACATAAAATGAAAATGAACTAATTTTTAAAAAGCACAAAATCTATAGGTTAATGTCACAGAGAAATATCCAATAGAATATTTACAAGTTTAATCAAGGACAGAATCCAAAGATTATCGTAATATGTTCAATTCAAATGGGTAGCTGATAGAAGTAGTCAGAGAGGTTCAAGAATTGTGTTGGTCTGGGTCTGTGGAATGGCTCAATAAGTAAAGGCACTTACCCACCAAGCCCAAAGACCTGAGTTTGCTTCATGAGACCCTCGTGGAAGATGGAGATCACTAACTCCCACAAGTTGTCTTCTGACTTTCGTATCATTCCTACACCACAACTGTAATTTAAAAATGTGATTTAAAAAAAAAAGTGTAAAAGAATTGCATGGGACTTCCCATAAAGGACCTGTGAAATGATTTACTACTCTTTTGACCTTAAAGCACCCTCCAAACCTATACAGATCAAAGTTATAGACCTTGGTGTTCACTTTAAGCACATCCTGAGATCCCCTCTAGAGCCAAGTATCTTGCCAATCCTAAAATGACTCCCTTAATGTAGATTTCTTATTCCCTTCTCCAATATCCACCTTTCCTCCATCTCCACCCTCCCACTTCCCCAAGCTCTCCCCAGTCCTTCCCTTCTCCCTTCTCCTTCCCCCTCTCCCCTTCCCCTCCTCCCCTACCCATACCCCTACCCCCGTCCCCGTGCTTCCAACTTTTGCCTGGCAATCTTGTTTGCTTCCCAATTTCTAGGAGGATCTATATATGTTTTTCTTTGGTTTCACCTTCCTATTTGGCTTCTCTAGGCTTGTGAGCTATAAGTTTAGTGTCCTTTGTTTATGGCTAGAGTCCACTAATGAGTGAGTACATACCATAATTGTCTTTGGGGTTTGGGTTACCTCACTCAGGATAGTGTTTTCTGTTTCCATCCATTTGCATGCAAAATTCAAGATGTCATTGTTTTTTACCGCTGAGTAGTATTCTAATGTGTATATATTCCACACTTTCTTGATCCATTCTTCCATTGAGGGACACCTAGGTTGTTTCCAGGTTCTGGCTATTACAAATAATGCTGCTATGAACATAGTTGCACAAATGCTTTTGTAGTATGATTGGGCTAATCTTGGGTATATTCCTAAGAGTGGTATTGCTGAATCCTGAGGTAGGTTGATTCCCAATTTCCTGAGAAACCACCACACTGATTTCCAAAGAGGCAGCACAAGTTTGCATTCCCACCAGCAATGGATGAGAGTTCCCCTTACTCCACATCCTCTCCAGCATAGGCAATCATTGGTGTCCCCAGCTAGGTCCTTGGGCAGCAGAGGAGAGGGGGCCTGAACTAGCCTTGTCCCATAGTCACACTGGTGAATATCTTGATCATCACCATAGAAATTTCGTCTGATGGATGGAGATAGAGACAGAGACCCACATTCACATCAGAGCAATGGACTGAGCTCCCAAGGTCCAGTCTAAGAGCAGAAGGTGGGAGAAGATGAGCAAGGAAGTTAGGACCATGTGGGGCTGGTCCACCCCCTGAGACAGTGTGCCTAATCTAATGGGAGCTCATCAAATCCAGCTGGACAGGGACTGAATGAGCATATGATCAAACTGGACTCTCTGAATGTGGCTGCCAATGGGGGCAGACTGGGAAGCCATCAACAATGACACCAGGACCTGTCTCTTCTGCATGTATTATCTTTTTGGGAACCTAGTCTATTTGGATGCACACCTTCCTAGGCCAGGATGGAGGGGGGAGGGCCTTGGACTTCCCACAGGGCAGGGTACCATGCCCTCTTTTAAGGAAGCAGGGGGAGGGAGGAGGGGAAGGGGAAGCGGGAGGGGACTGGGAGAAGGGGAGGAAATGTAAATTTTTTTGAATGAAAAAAAAATAAAAGAATATGAAAAAAAAGAGCATCCGTGAAACTTCCCAGACCATCAAGGGTATGTGTAGCTGAAAAGTAGATGAATGATGTCACTTCAAGGAATCCATGTGTGCCAGTCCGGTGTAATGGTAGAGTCAGTAGGTGTGCCCTGGCCAAACAGTGTGGCTAGACACAAGGCCATTGACCTGAAAAGAATGCTGAAGTTTTGCTTTCTGTGCTTAAAGTTGCCAAAAGTAATATTGAACCTGAGGGTTTGGTACAGATTTTCTAGTCTTTGACCACATCTAGATGAACAGCACACAAGACAAGCTAGCTGTCATTGTTGAGCTCATAGTAGATTCAGTCATACATGAGTTCTCCTGCCACACTGAGGTGATTCTCACTGAAAGGGCACAATTTGTTCAAAGCCAGAAGAGGAGGGTGCACAGAAGAAAAAGATCCTAGAAGAATTGGAGGGACAAACAAAATGTATGACACAGGAATAAATTCAGCAGAAATAAATGCAAGTACAAGTTTTTACAGGTATAATATTCTAGAAAAGCAATTAAAGAGGGAAAATAATTTGATACTGATACAATAACAAAATGGTGCAGTGTATATGTAACAAGCCAGAGCAGGCTAGTGGGGACATGCTGAGCTATTGATGGCTGATGTGGATTAGAAGGGCAAAAAGAAGACTTCACTGTGAGGGCCTGAGCCACGACACAATAAAGGACAAATACGGCTCTAGAAGGAGGGCGTCAAGAACAGCAGCATTTTAGCCATTTTGAAGAGTGAACAATTTGTTTTTATTTCCTACAGAATAGCAAGAGGTTTGTGGAATACACAGAAGAGGGCAGCAGGCTGTGCAGTAGCTAGAGTGCTGCCTGCCTACTTTGAGCTATTTAAGCAAAAAAAGCTTATTCAAAGCACCCTACAAGATACCTGAGTATTATATCAATACGTTAGCTCTTATAATTAATTTCTTTTTATAATTAATTTCTTTACAACAACTGGTGAAATGCTTCAGTCTAGGTTCAGAATAAAATTAGTAAATATAGTTTTGAATACTTTTGACTATGTGTTAATGAAGAGGTGTTGTTGATTGCCTTAACCTAATTTAACCTACCCTCTGAACTCTGAGAGTGACAATGTTACCAACTACATCTGTGTGGTACCTTTTAAGGAGCTGGGGCTCGGCCTCAGTGAAGAACAGATATCAGAAGAGGAAGCTCATAACTTGACAGATGGCTTCAGCTTGCCAGCCTTGAAGGTAACCCACTTAAAATGGAGGACTGGGGAGTTCGCATGTCCTGTTTCCCTTCTGCGTTCCTAGATGCTGTTGTTTCCGGTGCTTTAGATGTTATGACACTGCCTTTGAGAGCTGAGAGAGCATTCGGATCAAATGAAGAGACCTTTGTATTTTGGTGTCAGTGCTCTTAATTTAAGAATGCCATAGAGTATGTTAAGAAATAACTGAATTACTTGATAGGAAGCCCACATGAGCTTATTTCAACAAACCTGGGCAAAGCAATGGGGGGGGTGTAGAGCCTTTTATAAAATTCCCCCAAATTTTTCCTCATAGCTTAAAAAATGATTTTTTCACTAAAACAGTCCCATGAAAGAATATAATTGACAATATAAAAATAAAATTTCTTCTTTAAATACTATATACCTGAAGGACAATAAAGTAAAACTATGATAATTTGAATTATTTCTATATAAAGAGTTATAAGGTAACTAAAACTTAGACAGGGTAGGAGTCTAGCTCAGTGGTGGGTGCTTGCCTAACATGCATGAGGGCCTTGGTTCCAGCCCCAGCACTGCAAATGCAGTCAAGCAAACAAGAAAATAGAGCATACAGGACGTAGGAAAGAAGAATGGACTGGTAATTCACAGAAGTACAAAACCATTCAATGCAATAGAACTTTTAATAATACTATTACAAGAAATACAAATAGAAATACTAAGTTGGGATTGAAGAGATGACTTCGTGGTTAAGAGCCTGCTGCTCTTCCAGAGGACCCAGGTTCAATTCCCAGCTCCCACATGGCAGCTCACAACTGTTTGTTACTCTAGTTCCAGAGGATCCTCACATACAGGTGTTGACAGTATAAGCTTGACTAGTGACTGCGAGTCTTCACAAAGTTGTATAGCCGTCGTCCTTACTAACTCATCTGGGGATGTAATCAGATATACCAAAAGTATGCTGAAAGCAAATTACAGTTCAGCCCTGTGACATCAGTAGTGATTTATACTGAAGATGGCCATGGAAGGGAAATATATATGTTCTCCCTTTTGAAGCAAGGTTTTTCTTCCATGGAGCCCTGGCTATCCTGGAACTCTGTACACTCGGCTGGCCTTGAACTCAGAGATCTGCCTTCCGAGTCCTGATCTTAAACATGTGCACCACCACTGCCTGACTGTGGCCATAGAAGCATATTAAAGAAAACAGATAATGTGGGAATATAATTTAAGGCAAGTTATAAAAGCCATGTGCACAGCTGTTGTTGCAGCACTTAGGAGGCTGATACAGGAGATCACAGTGGATGGCCAGCCTGGATTATATACACAACATAACCCTGTTAGAAAAATAACCAGACAACAACCAAAGTATATGTGCAGTCAGTTTCCAGGGAGTTTTTAAGAAGTCAGTCCAAATGCCTTTAGTATTTAGCAATCTCTATGTAGATATTTGTTCTTTTTCTTTTAAACGTCCCTTAATAACTATGCAAATCAGTTAAAAATGTAGTTGGCAGCATTTATCAAGATACATTTTGTGCTGAGATGTTTGTCTTTTAACTTTTGTGTTTTCTAATCTGTATATATTTTCTGCTTCCAGAAAATGGAATACCATCCTCATCCCCTCTTACCCCGTCCTCACCTTAGCCACTGTTGTTGTCATCAGTCTCTCCTTTCTCTGTGTCTCCCTTTCTCTCTCCCTCCCTTTGTCTCTCTGTTTATGT
The DNA here is from genome assembly GCA_004026605.1 of Ondatra zibethicus. Lineage (NCBI taxonomy): Eukaryota > Metazoa > Chordata > Mammalia > Rodentia > Cricetidae > Ondatra > Ondatra zibethicus. The sequence continues at coordinate 29,220 of PVIU01006992.1, read as the reverse complement.
CTCTCCCTCTGACAGGTCTAGCTCTGTTGCCCAGGCTAGCCTTGAACTTGCAGTTCAACCTCAGCCCTCCAAGTAGCTGGATTGCAGGCACACACCACTTCTCCTGCCTGGCATCTTATATAGGCCACTGCAACAATTTTCTCCCTGATTTCTTATATTGTTTGACAATGCAATTTGACACATATTAGAGCCATTTGCAAGAGAGTTATGCTTTGAACTAGGTATTCCAACTCCACAAATCTTTAAGGTGATTATTCTAAATATGCCAATCCTGTGTGCCAAGTTACTTAGTAGCTCTGTGTAGGAGTGAACCTAATGTGCTTTACTCTAGGCACCTGCCTAGCAAATGCAGCATTTTCTGGTGGTGACAACTATGATATAATAAAGAAATGGCTTCATATGTTATGATAGATCTGCACAGTACACCTTTGTACAGCAGCTATAACTTGCTTACAAAGACTTTGGAATAACATCTGTTTCCACTGCATATTCAGGTGTATAGGCAGGGTGACTAGAACTCTGTTTTCAGAGGGGAAGAGTAGGAGAAAATACTAATAGTGCTCACTGGGGTGCAGGGACTTTAAGCAGTGTCTTTTATTTCCAAGGTAATTCTCATAATAGTGTTTTTACTCTATCATGGAATAAAGTCTTCTCGAAAGGATAACTTAAGAGATTTTTAATTGAGCAGAGGTGAATTTATATTTTAACCCTAACTCTAAATTGGCCTCAGATAAACTATTATTTAAATTTATCTCATGTTTAAAAAGGGTTACCACAACTGCTTTTTAAGGTGTTAGATTAAGTGAGAAGACTTGCAAAATGTCTAAACAGAGCTGACCATTTAATGGGCCTTAAAAACAGCCATTGCATTTTGTTTGTTAGTCATATAACTATTTATTTTGAAGTTCACAGATTCTACAATTTCCTATCTTTTTCAATTTATTTTATATATATGAATGTTTTGCAAGCATGTATATCTGTGTGCTGTTGGCAGAGGTTTCTGTCCCACCGAGTCCTGCAGCCTTTCAGTCCTAAAGAAACACACAGAGGTCTACATTAATTATAAACTGGTTGGCCTAGTAGCTCAGGCTTCTTATTAACTTTTTCTTACATCTTACATTAACCCATAATTCTTGTCTGTGTTAGCCATGTGGCTTGGTACCTTTTATCAGTGAGGCATTCTCATCTTGCTTCCTCTGTGTCTGGGTGACAACTGTACAATGACCCTTTCCTCTTCCCAGAATTTTCCTGTTCTTATTGCTCTACCTCTGCTTCCTGCCTGGTTTCCCCGCCTATACTTCCTGCCTGGCTACTGACCAATCAGCATTTTATTGAAATGCAAGTGACAAATCTTTACAAAGTACAAGACCATTGTCCCACAACAGTGTGCCATATGTGTGTGTGTGTGTGTGTGCGCGCGCGCGCATGCGCGTGCGCACCATATATGTTCATAGAAGTTAGAAGAGGGTGTCAGAGCCTCTAGAACCTGATTAATTTCAGTTTCCAGCATCATATGGTAGCTCACATGTACTGGTAAGCTGTGTCCTCTGCAAGAGCAGCAAGTGTTCTTAACCACATATTAGGCCATATCACCATCCTTTACTTTGTCCCTCATTGCTATTCTTTAAGGACTCAGAGAAGCAATTTTGATATTTCTTCATCTCTTTAAGGTATTTTTTATTTAATCATCAAGATGTCTCACTGACTTTTCTATGTATGTTTTGATATCGTTTTTTGTTTTCTATTTTTTAAAATTAAAATATAATTAATTACATCATTTTGTCCCTTCTCTTTCCTCCTTCCCAACACCTCCCCTTGCTCTGTATTGAAATTATAGCCTCTTTTCCCTTAGTTGTTATTGTAATGTATGCACCTGTGCACTTGTGTATGTGGGTGTATGTTTGTCTGTAAATGCCTAAATATATAAATATAACCTGCTCAGTCCGTTGACCACATAGTACTGGACAACCAATTAGGGAGCTCATCTCTGGGGCAGACTATGGCCCGCACTCTTGGCATTTCTTAGTTTCCTGTAGTTCTTTGTCTAGGGCTTGGGGCCCCATGAAATTCTCCCCTTCCATGTTAGCAAGTCTTCTGCTGTCACACTTCTTCAGGTCTTGTCTGAGCAGCCATGTTGCTAAGGTATCATGGGTGGAGCCTCCCTGTGGTTTCTAGGAGACACAATCTCACAGCAGCTTTCCTAGGGCCTCCCTCTTCCAGTCTTTCTGCCCCTTCTTTAGCGATGTCCTCTAAGCCTCAGCTGCAGGAGTTGTGTTAGATAGAGACAGATCAACTGGGGCTTGATACCCCATGATCACTTGTTCTTTGTATTTCGACCCATTTAAGTTTCTATAAGGGTCTTCTGTTGCAAAGAGAGACAATAAAAGGTGAGAGCTATGGGTCAAAGGTAGACATTTAGAATGAAGTTAGGAATTATGCTGCTTTAGTATGGTAGTAAGTTCTCCTCGAAGATCTTCACTAGCCTTGGTGGTTGACTGGGTTTCCAGTACCAGGCATAATAATTCCTTCTCTTGAGTGGGCCTTAAGTCCAATTAGAGATTTGTTGGTTACTACCAAGATATAATGCCATTATTGCACGCCATACATATAGAATAAGAATAAATAATTTTTTCTTTAAATGCCATTATTGCACGCCATACATATAGAATAAGAATAAATAATTTTTTCTTTAAATATTTATTTATTTATTATGTATACAATATTCTGTCTGTGTGTATGCCTGCAGGCCAGAAGAGGGCACCAGACCTCATTACAGATGGCTGTGAGCCACCATGTTGCTGGGAATTGAACTCAGGACCTTTGGAAGAGCAGGCAATGTTCTTAACCGCTGAGCCATCTCTCCAGCCCCTATTGGTAGTTTTCCTCTCGTGAAAGCTTGCATGGCACCTTCCTGTACTATTGGGACTAGTGTTTGGGGAGGAGGTTTGCAGGTCAGATCAGCTAGGATCCTCTGGGTTCTGTGTCCAGAGTGCAGGGTGTCTTCAACTGTAGGGACTTACCTACTACCTTTGGGAAGCAACGAAGGGAAACAATAATAACCTATATTGCTTTGGAAGGCTCTTGGACTTCCCTGGCCAACAACTCAAAATGCAGTGTCTCATGCCTGATATCGGGGAGGGGGGGAGGTTTGTTAGATTGTCTATGGCTCTTGGCGGGCGGTGGGGGGTGGGGGTTACTATCAGCCTAAGGAGACATGTTCATTTGAAATACACACACGCACACACACAGACTCATATGTGTCATATGTAATTTAGGTAAATAAGTAGCTTGATTCCTTATGGCTTTTTCAAATCTCTTCAGTGTTCTTTTACCTCCTCCTTTTCTCTCCTATCCTAACTTCCCCCTCCATTAGAAGCCCCTCCAGTTTGCTCAATGCCCCCCTTCCAGAGTACTTGTATTGTTAAATCCTAAGCTGTGCACTAGCTAAGGGGAACAGGCAGCAAAAAGAAGAGAGGGCCCCACATGGTGAGGCTCGAGATTTCACACAGCTGCATCCCATGACTTCTGATGCACTCTCGAGCAAACCACTGTCTTTGCATTTATTACAATGGGACCATCACAGTCCCTAGCTCCAAAATATGAAACATTTGCCCATTCAGTCCCTGGCACAGAGTTAAAGCCCAGTGGATGCTAACTGAGCTGTTACTTTGCAGCGAATGTGACCTGCTCTAAAGTGTGACTTGTTTTCTGGGGTCCTCTGCCCAAGCTTTCCCCAAGTTACCCTGATTTTAACTGGATCCTATTTGTTTACCCTTATAGGTCTTCCAAGTTGGAAGTTTTTACATTTATTTATTTTGACATAGAGCTAATTACTGAGTTACCAAACTCAGTAATTGTGTTGTGTTGGTGCCAGGATCATTAAGCTCTGAAAGAGGCCTTGTCTTAAGATCTATAGCGTTTATAACCATAAAAGTTCAAAGAGATCTCTCTCAGAACAAGTCTCAAGCTTTATTTAAAAAAAAACAAAAACAAAGGCCAAGTGAGGAGTGGTTTACTGGGTGGTGAGGTGGCATGAATTTGATCCAAGAACTGGCATAGTGGAAGGAATGAACTCATTCCTACATACACACACACACACACACACACACACACACACACACACACACACACGGATGATTTACAAGTAAGTCATGCCTTTTTGTTTTCCTTTGTAGTTTTCATTGTGTCTTTTGAGAAAAACACACTTGGGTTTATCCTTTATTATTTATAGCTCTTCCCTCTGAATAGCTTAGTAATTCCTATTATTGTACCGTCGGGGAGTAGAAAGCCACCTCCTTAAAGAGGTGTATAAAGCCCTTAATAGTCCTGAGACAGGTGCGGGGATGTGTGCCTGTAGCCTCAGCTGCTTTGGGAAGCTGAGCTTTTGGAAGCTCATCTGGCCTGGAGGTGTGAGGCTAGCCTGCATAGTAGGACACCATCTCATAGATAATAAATAATTCCTAGTATAGTGTATTTATCACTCTAAAAGGAGTAAAATATTTTTTTCTCTTAAGTTTTTGTTGCAATGTTTTGTTTGTTTGTTTGCTTGCTTACTTGTTTTTTGAGGCATGGTCTTACTATGTCATTCTGCTTGTTTTGAAGTAATGATCTCAAGTAATCCTCCTGTCTGCTGAGTACCCAGGACATAAGTATGTGACACCATGTTTGGATTCTTTAAGTGTTTAAGAAGACAATGATGGTGGTGGTGATTATGTACTATATTTTCTGATGTAAGAAATTATTCCAGGGAGACTGGAGAATTACTCAGCAGTTAAGAGCACTGTCTGCTCTACCAGAGGTCCTGAGTTCAATTCCCAGCCACCATATGGTGACTCACAACCATCTATAATGAGATCTTGTACCCTCTTCTAACCTGCAGGCAGAACACTGTATATATAATAGATAAATAAATCTTTTTAGAAAGAGAGAAAAAGGAAGGAAGGAAGGAAGGAAGGAGAGAGAGAGAGAGAGAGAGAGAGAGAGAAAGGAGGAATCCAGATGCCATGAAGTATTTAAAAATCAAAATATGCTACTCAACCCTAAACTTTGGATATTCCCTTAGCCAAAACAACTCATTCAAAAGACCAAACAGAAAAAGAACATATACATTATCCAAAGAGCAAACAGGAAAAACATTGTATTTCTGAGCTTTGGAGTGTGGCTGTGTGACATGACAGAAATTCAATAATAAGTCCAACTGTTTTTAAAGCATCAGTTGGATGCCAGCTTGCTTCTTTATAATGCCTTTCCCAAAACACTGGAGTTGCGCTCCTCTTAGGCACAGCTTCCTCGGTACTACCCTTTCAGGGGATTTTGTGCCACGTGCTATCTTCCTTTCCCATCTGCCCACAGTACAGCTGCTGCTCACCTTCCTACCACTAAGTGCTGTGCTCCAAGGTACATGAGCTACGATTATTTTGCTAACTTCTGACATCTACTCTTCCTTTTTTGAAATCTCAACAACTGGAAAAAGCCTGTTATAGCATAAGTTAAAGCTTAAGTCATTTTATTCCTATTTGTTTTTTGTTTTTTTCAAGACAGGGTTTCTTTGTGTAACAGCTCTGACTGTCCTGGAACTCACTTTGTAGACCAGGCTAGCCTTGAACTGAGATTAGCCAGCCTCTACCTCCCATGTGCTGGGATTAAAGGCGTGTACCTCCACTGCCCGGCAAGTTATTTTATTCTTGTGCTCAGTCGGTAACTCCCCATTTCTCTTCATAAAATCCAGAATAGTAAACTACACCATGTTCCCTCGTGCGTAAGCTGGCCCCAGCCACACTGCCCTTGCTGTTCCTTAGGTATGCCATGGATCTTGCTGCCACAGGACTCTACACATACAGTGCCTGCTTCGTTGAATCCTCTTCCTTCACAGACCTCTGTTTCCAGATTACACTTTTAAAGACCTTCCTGGCTTTGCCCTCTCTTGCTTTCTTTCCTCCCCCTTCATGTATGTGCATACCCTCATGTATGTGCATACCCTCATGTATGTACACGCCCCCATGTATGTGCATACCCTCATGTATGTGCATACCTTCATGTATGTGCATACCCTCGTGTATGTGCATACCTTCATGTATGTACATACCCTCATGTATGTGCATACCCTCATGTATGTGTACGTAAAAGTAGAGTCTAATCACCATTTGCATACTTGTGAAATTCATTTGATAAAATCATCTCAAGAAGTTCTATTTCCATGGTTGTGGGTAATTGGAATCTAACTTCTCTGAAGTAGTTTGATCTGTTGTCTGTCACTTACTGTTCATGTGACAGTGTTTCCATATGTGTTTGCTTTGGGGCTGCGTCCCTGGGTTACAACTGTGTCTAGAGAGCACCTTGGCTGTCTGCTTTCGGCCATGTTTCTCAACCATAAGTTTACAGAGACTGGAGATGGGACTCAGCCTTTGAGAGCATATAATGTTCTTGCGAGGACCCAAGTTGAGTTCCCAGTACCTATGTTAGGCAGCTCACAACCACCTGTGACCCCAGCTCCAGGGGATCTGACGCCCTCTTCTGGACTCTGTAGCCACTTACATCCTTGAGTGCACATACTCACATGCATGTACACACATAATTTTTTTAGGTTAATTTTTAGAAAGTTGGTTTGAAGTTTTCATGCCAGACATACTAATTCTTAGAACAAAGTAGTTGTCTCAATTTAAGCCCTGGGTTTTTGGTTTTTTTTTTAATCTTTTCATTTTCTTGAGCTAGGGTCTCACTGTGTAGTCTTCACTGTCCTGAAACTTGCAGAAACCTGTTTGCCTCTGCCTCCTGAGTGAGATTAAATATGTGAACCACCCCAGCTGGCCTGAATCCCACATTCCTGATTTTCCAATCTGCATGGATGTTTTGCCTGCATGTATGTCTCTGCACTGCATGTGTGCACTGCTTCTGTCCCAGGACTGCCTAGAACTGGAAAACAGATGGTTGTAGGCTACCTGCTACCTGGGCGCTCTACAAGAGCAACAAATGCTGTTAACTGTTGAGCTCCTCAGTGAGCTCTTCAACCCCAAATTCTTACTGTATGTGTATGGATGCACACATAGCACAGCGTTCCTGTGGAAGTCAAAGGGCAACTGGCAGGAGTCCTCTCCTTGTATCACGTGAGTAGAGGAGAGAGAGACAAATGGCCAGGATTTGTAACCAGTGCCTTTACCTGCTGAGCCGTCTCACCAGCCTGAAAGGTTTTGAAAAGGAAAATTCGTTTCTAATAAATTTTTGAGGCAGGGTCTATCCGTATATATCCCTGACTTCTGAGATTCACCATGTAGACCAGGCTGCCCTCAAACTCAACAGATCTGCCCGCCCCTGCCTCCCGAGTGCTGGGATTATAGGTGTGTGCCACCATAGCCAGCTTCACTTTATTGTTTTTAATTATTTGTCTGGGTGCCACATGAAGTCAGAGGTGTCCCGTTCCTCTGCAGCTGCAGTTACAAGCATTTGTGAGATGTCATATGGGTGGCGGGAATCGAACCCAGATCCTCTGGAAGAGCACTGAGCTATCCAGCCTTCCATCCATTCTTGGATCATTTCTATCTAGGGTAGAACTGTGCTAAATTACATATAGGTGTTGGCTTCTGTATTAGAATCCTAAGTCCTCACATGCTATGACTACATAAGTCCAGATAGCATCCTTGGCTAATCCTAGAACTCATTCAAGTTCAGTTTAGTTATTATTTAGGATAATGGTGGGGGGTTATTTAGGATAATGTGAAAAGTTAAAAGTTGGAAGGTAAATAAGTTTGTAGTTTGAATATTGACAATATTTGTATTGGTCAGTGTGTTCTTGCTCTCCTTCCCTCACCCCCTTCTGTCTATCTTTCCCGCTCAGGTTTTGTTCCAGCTCTGGGTGGCACAGAGTTCAGAGTTCTTCAGGCGCTTAGCCCTGTTGCTTTCTACAGCCAATTCGCCCTCAGGGCCCTTACTCACTGAGGCCCTCCTGCCTCACCGAGTTCTGTCTGACGTGACTCAAGGTCTACCTCATGCTCGTTCTGCCTGCTTGGAAGAGCTGAAGCGCAGCTATGAGTTCTTCCGTTACTTTGAAACTCAGCATCAGTCAGTACAGCAGCGTTTATCCAAAACTCAGCCGAAGTCGAGAGAACTGAATAACGTTCACACGGCAGTGCGTAGCTTACAGCTCCATCTGAAAGCATTACTGAATGAGTAAGTGTAGAAACTTTGTAAGGAAACACTGCCGGGATAAGCAAACGTTTTCATCCCATTTTGGCTGTTTCTTGTGTCCTCATTAGAAAGAAGAAACAAAATGAAGCATGAAGAAAGGTGTGTGGGTGTGAGGTATCAGAGAGACGATTTAGAAGCACCGTGGTTTAAGAGAATCGTTTGTAGTTTTCTCTTTGTCTGGTTTCAGCAGAAAGCAGATGCTCCTTGTCTTGAGAGATAAAATGGAGAGGATTATCAAAAATGAGCATCTTTTTAACCCTCGTAAGGTAGTACTTTAAACTGGAACCCACAGTCTGGAGAAGTATGCCTGAGAGGCATCACTATGTAAAGGGTAATACTTCGCTACTTTCTCAATACATCACAGCACGTTTGGAAGTATTTCTATAGCACAGAATAAACTTTTGGGCCTCAGTAAAGGGTAGTGTCCTTATTTTTGTATTTGTTTATCTTCTTTACATAATATTGCCATTCGGCAATAGTTTCCAGATGTTTATAGTCTGCTTTGGTGTACTTTTATCAGTTCTAAATATTTTTCTCATCTGTTTCTAAATGGAAATTTTCACATTTTAAAATTTTAATGAGCCAGGCCTGGTGATGGGTGCCTTTAATCCCAGCACTCAGAAGGCAGAGGCAGGTGGATCTCTGTGAGTTCAAGGCCAGCCTGGTCTACAGAGGGAGTTGCAGGACAGCCAAAGCTACATAGAGAGACCCTGTCTCAAAAAAGAGAAGAAAAAGAAAAGAAAGAATTGATGAAAGTACATCTGAATATAGTCATTCCCACTGAATTTCTCCAACAAATGTGAAATTTTCCTATTGTAGGGCTGGAGCAAATGGGTGGTGAGATTGTGCTGGCAGTCAGGAAGGAAGGTCATTGGGATCTACTGAAGTAATTAAGACTGCAGTTGGTAGACTATCAGTCAAGAAGTCGAAGGGCAATGCATGAATCACATGTGAGCTAAAGTGGGCCCGAAGGCCTGGACTGCTCCATAAACTAAAAGGGCTAGCTTAAGTGGGGTGAAGGAAGACAGATATGCAAAGATAGACATGTAAGCGCAGAAGCGTACTTGAGAAGATGAGGCCTTTGAGAGGTTGATAGGAGACACAGGAAAGATAGGCTAGGAAAAGGGAAGAAGCCGAGGTAGGAGCATCCCAGTGACCTATGTACTGCCCTAAGAGAGCAACATGAACAGCAAAGTCATTTCCACCTGTGTGGGAGCAGAGGTTGGATTATCCAAGTGTATTAGAAAGGGTTCTCTAGAACCAAACGAATGAACACACACACACACACACAGCTACAGAAAAACCCTATCTCAAAAAAAAGGACCTATTATTTATGCATATGTCTGTGTACTTGTATGCATGTGCCAACAGAGGCCAGAAGAGGGTGTTGCATACTCTAGAGCTGGAGTCACACATGGTCATGCGCTGCCCCAAATGAGTGTAAGCCACTAGTACTGTGAGCCACTGAGCCATCTCTCCAGCCCTGTGATATAAGCTGTAGGAGGGCTTTCCATCCGTAACTCCAGGAGACCCAGCATCCTTCTCTGACTCTGCAGCCATCAGGTGCACTTGTGCTGCAGATATCCTTGCAGCACAATAGTCATACATGTAAGGTAAAAAAGTCTACAAATAATTTTAAATATATTTAAAATATTAATATATGTGAGTTTAAATATATAATTTCAACATATATGTGTGTACATATAATTTTCTGATTTTTAATTCTTAAAATTATATTTTTGTTTTGGACTTAATTTATTGTTTTAGATCAGAAATTGTCTCGTATGTGTATAAGAAATACTTGTGGACTGTATCACACAATACTCCATATAAATTTTCATTTGTTTCTTGGGGGAAAGGGTTGTTTAGGTTGCTGACCAAGTGCTCTGTCACTGAGCTACATCTCCAGCCCCACTCAATCATTTATAAGCATGCAGCCCAGTGGTAGCAAATACACACTGTTGAACAAGTCTTACTACCATCTGTCTCTACAACTGTTTTATTTTATGGGCTTGATTTCTTAAAATAGTCCTCTTAAAATTTCCACTTCATATTTTAAAAATGTTTCTGTTTTTCTGTGTTGCACAGAGTAATAATTCTTGAAGATGAACTTGAAAAGCTTGTTTGTACTAAAGAAACACAAGAGCTGCTGTCGGAGGCCTACCCGATACTAGAGCAGAAGCTAAAGCTGATTGAGCCCCACGTTCAGGCTAGCAACAGTTGCTGGGAGGAAGCCATTTCTCAAGTGGATAAACTGCTGCGGAGGAATACAGAGAAAAAAGGTGGATTCTTTTCAGCTTATGCTTGTCAGGTGTGCTTACTCCATTCTGCTGGGGTTCTCTTCTGTGGCCTGTCTGTTGACATCACACACACACACACACACACACACACACACACACACACACACACACAAAATGAATCCAAAGTCTTGACTCCTATTTTAATATAAAATACACAATGATTTGAATGTTTAGGGCATTATGTCTCCTTTTATGAAAACTGAAACAAACAGAGAAATGTCTACAGTGTTTCTGCTATCCCAGCTTCCAGAAACTCTTACAGGCTGAGTACTAAAGGAACCGGCCGGGCGGCAGGCGCGCGCCATTAATCCCAGCATTTGGTTGGCAGAGGCAGCGGTTCTCTTTTTTTGAGGCCAGCCTGGGCTACAGAACAAGTTCCAGGACAGGCTCCAATGCTGCACAGAGAAACCCTGTTTCCAACCCAAAAAAAAAAAAAGAACTGGTGTAAGCCAGGTGTGTTGGTTGGCACACAACTTTAATTTCAGCACTTAGGACACAGAAGCAGGCGGATCTCTGAGCTTGTGGTCAACCTGGTCTACAGAGTGAGCTACAGGACAGCCAGGGCTGCATCGAGAGGCCTTGTCTCGAAAAAACAGAAAGAACGGCTTTGGCTGGATGTGGTTTCAAGCAGGGTCTCTTGTAGCCCAGTCTGCCTGAGATGACCTTGAACTCCTAATCCTTCTGTCTCCACCTCTGGTTTAATAGGAGTATGCCACTTCTTTTTAAGTATAGATAATGATGAAAAGTATAATTATATATAAATATGTAATCATGTGATTATATATCAAATTGAAATTCAGTTAATTAAAAATAAACTCAGCTTGGGTGAGCCCATGACTTGTGTAACTCATTTCCAATCCTGAATGAAAGTAATGGAAAATGGGAAAATAAAAATAACACAAGATTGATCTTTGTTTTCTTTTATTATTTTTTGTTTGTTTGTTTGTTTTGAGATAGGGTCTCTCTGTAGCCCTGGCTGTCCTGGAATTCTCTTTGTAGCCCTGGCTAGCTCAAACATGGGGATCTACCTGCTCTGCCTCCCAAGTGCTGAGATAAATGTGTGCACCACCACTCCTGATTCTTTATTTTTTTTTTTTATGAGAAAGAATAATGATCTGTTTTAAAGCCCTCCCAACACTGTGAACAAAATATTTCGTGGGAGTTGGGCATTTGTATGTCCTCTAGCATGTGACAGATACTATGGCCGTTCTTCAGAACTTAACTTAAAGCCATATGGTAAACATACTGCTGTTACTATTAACTTTGGTGTCTTTAATCTTCACAAATAAGATATTTTAACCAGAATAATTTGGTAGCCAGGTATGGAAGTACATATCAAAAATCTAACACTCATGAACCTAAGATACAAGATTTAATACTAACCTGGGAAACCCTACATCAAAACAAGAAAATCGGGGAAAACAGAAAGTTAGACTAGGAAACTAGCAAGGTGTTGGTGCCAAGGATGTCATATCATTAGATGTTCATTTGTTTTGGAGAGCCTGATGCTCATCTTTATTCTGCTCCCCACCCTCTTCTTAAAGGCAAGCCTGAAATAGCGTGTGAAAACCCACATTGCACTGCAGCACCCTTGATACGGCCTACTCTGCACATTGAGGACAGAGACCCCATCCCTGAGGAGCAGGTAAGGGTGAGTGGCGTTGGTTTCCCCTGAAGACGAGGTCCACAAACAATTTGCCTACTTTTATTTTAGATAAATTGTTGTGTTCCTGCTTCTAATGGGGTTAGGACTACAGTGTCATATAAACTTACATCAGAATATCAGCTCTTTGTGCCTTGAATGTGGTTTGTCGGCTCAGAGTAGAAAATAGCCATTGACAGTGTTAACTTTCTCATCTAGAACCCTTTGTAGCATCCCTGTTAGGATTTTGGAAGATTTTAATTTATCAGTGGATAAGTTTGTTGCCTTCCTTCCTCTCCAACTGCCATAATGATTGTCCCGAGAGAAAGTCCTCCAACATGCGTAGCTGCAAGTAGTGAATCCTGTCTGCCTGAAGTCCTTTGTCTTTGGTCCATTTTCAGGAGCTAGAAGCTTATGTGGATGACATAGACCTAGAAAGTGAGTTCCGGAAGGATGATTTGTACCACCTGTCTCCGGAGGACAAAGAGCGGCAGAAGCGTGAGCAGGAAGAGTCCAGGAGGGTGCTGCAGGAGCTGAAGTCTGTGCTAGGATTCAAGGCGTCAGAGGCGGAAAGGCAAAAGTGGAAGCAGCTTCTGTTTAGTGACCACGGTAAGCTCTGACTTCAGAGTCCAGGCTATTTCAGTGACAGGAGTCCTTTCTTTCTGAACCATGAATGCTGTCTTAACTGTAGAACTCTGCATCAACCAGTTAGTGTAGTACTCTCATATAGAAGCAAAATCGATCTGATCCGTAAAAGAATGTCGTATACTTACACTGAGACTATGAAGTTACACTTTTTTGTCAGTTACTTAGTTATTTGATAGATTTCTTTCATAGTGGGCATCAAATTGAATATATTGAGCTAACCATGTTGGCACTGTAATCCCAACAAAGAGGATCTTGAGTTTGAGGCCAGCTGGTGCTGCAAGTTTGTGCTACCTAGGCTACATAGCAAGACCCTTTGGGGGTAGGAGGGACGGATAAAAGAAAGTAATAAATTTGAGATTCTAAGCTCTGTTCTCTATGTAAAGTATTTCAATAAGACCCACCATTAATAACTGTTTAATGCTGAAAATGCATAAATATCAAGGCCCCTTGGCCACTTTGGTTAAGTTTCTTCAGTTGGAAGCAGAGGAGGTGTGTGTGTGCTGACCCCTCAGTCAGGTTTGGATGCTGCTGCCTTAACCTTCTTCATGTTGCTCTCACTTTTCTTCAGTCGTGCTTCATGGGAGGCAAATGAAGGAATGAAGAGAAACTTGCTATTGGCAATGTCAACTGAGTTTATCCTCAGTTGAGTTAATCCCTGTGGACTTAGAAGAAGGTAGAATGGGCCTTCCGTCCATTTTAGAATATCTTTGTGGACCCTCAGATCCAGTCGCTTGTCTTTCCCTTGCTCACTGGAAGTGCAAAGGTCATCTAGTCTGCAAAGCTCACTGGGGTTCTCCAGTCTTCTCTGGTGAACACTCACCCTTCGCTCCAGCCCAGTCTATACTTGTTGGTTTCAATCTTCTTTGCGTCCCATTGGCTCCCTTCAGAACCCAAATCCCTACTAGATTATGCTTGTCCATTAGAAGAGCCCCTAGCTGACCCCAATTTCAGTACCTTTATCCCCTAAGCTATCCTTTAACATATTCCAGACTTTGTACAAACTCAAACAGCTCATTAATTCTGTCTCAAAACTACAGTCATTCCACCTTTCTTATTATATTCACCTTCCCAGCATAAGAATCCATCGTGTCCACTTGTATTTCCCAGTGTTTCTAGTAAAGGTGCCCTTCTCAACTTACAGTTACTAATTAGATAGTTCCCACAGACTTGCTGTTTACACTCGCGAAGAAAATGGATGCTGGTCTTCTCCACCAAGCTGTCCTCTCCGAGTGCTTCCTCTGTGACCACTCCACTGCCCCACCTCTGCTGCCTTCACCTCTGCTGTCTTTCACCATAGACTTTCACCCCAGAGAGACGTAGCGGGGGAGGGGGAGAGGAAGGCTTGAGCATAAGAGCAGAGCAATGGTGGCCACTCCAGAAGCACAGAAGACGTCTAGAATCAGCTTGCTCATGAATTAGAGATTGGTGGTATTAGTTTTTTAGAGATGACCAGTTTCTGTGTTCAGGGTTTTTAGTCTCTAAATTTCTGTCCTTTTTTTTCTAGCTTTTATTCTCCAGCAGTATTCAGTCAGCAAGTAGTTATCAAGTGCCTGTCAGACCCCGACACTATTTACTGCTGTGTAGCACATAGATGAACAGACAAAACGTGTCTACTCCCCTAGAGACGTCCATTCGAACACTGTCCTCAGCTGACCCCTCCCTCCACATACTCTGCCTCCCTCGTGCAGTTAGCAGCGATCATGGCTTGAAACATGGTACACTGTGAAGACCTAGCCAACTTATGAACAAGAGTGTGCAGAAATGCTGGAGATAGCATTATCTATACACTTATATCTTTTGTTACTGCACAGTGTTTTCTTCATAGTATTTACCTGTAAAATTACCTATTGAGGGCAAATGAGAGAAGTGTGTCTCATTTTCAGAAACAAGCTTCTGATTCCATTTGCATTTGAAAAGGCAGTAGTGCTGTATTGTCGGTGAAAATAAGTAAAACTCTACTGATGCCAGAAAATGCCTACCCATGAAAAGTTTCAGTATGTCTTCCAGAGTTGTTTTCATCTCTGCCTACAGGGGTAAAGTCCGAATGGAGTTAGAGAGGGAAAGCCTACACTGGAACCTGCTGTGGCCATGTGTCTGTTGCTGCTGTGTCCCTAGTGGAGTAACTGCAGCCTAGGGATGTTTCTTGGAAATGGACACGTTTTACACACGTGCTTTTTAAATATACGCCAGATCTTCAGGATGCACTTTTTTCCTTCCGTCACGCTTCATAATATATTGTATTGTACTAACCCTCGTGCTGGGAGGAGAGACTGCCTAGCAAGCAACCCACTGCCTACTAACACCAAGAGGGGCTAACTAACCCTTCATTTTTCTTGCAAGGACAACGTCTACTGTATGGATCTACATGATATTTATGTATTATACTTTGGTAGTTGATCTTGAATGCAGATTTATTTCATCTGTGTTCTCCATAGCACAACGAAATGTAGAACACTTCCATTCAGGTTCTGTTAGGTGGTTGACAAGTAAGTTGGATTCTCTATTACACTTTCCCATGCTGTTTACCTTGTGGACATATGTGTGATGAAGCTGCTGTTGTCTGGGTCACATTAGGCTTTTTATCTGTGTGGTGAAAACCACACTGTGCACCCCTTTAATGACAGTGTCCCCAAGCTTTAGTGTGCATCAGAATCAAGTGGGAAACTTGTAAACTTGCCCGCCCCAGCCCCAGTGTCCAGATCCCTGCCTGTGATCAGACTCTAGGGTCTGTTTCCAGCAGCTTCCTCCGGGATAGATGGTCCTGCTGATTCCAGGACCATGCTTGGAGGACCACTGCCTTTGTCTCATTTTATGTCATTACAGTCCCCATTTTATAACGTTACATTTATTTTACTAGAAAGTTTTATTGAACGTTTATTTATTTGTTGATCCTTTTTTAAAAGTTACTGGGAGTTTAAAGTCATTGGGTCCTTAGTTATTTTTGTTGTTTTTTTTCTTTTCTTTTCTTTTCCTCTTTTTGTTCTTTGAAGCTGTGTTGAAATCCTTGTCTCCTGTAGACCCAGTGGAATCTGTAAGTAATTCAGAAACATCCATGCATTCAGAGACAGGAAAAGTCAATAGGAATGGTACTGAAGAGGAAGGTAGTGAGCCCTCTCCACGTGACCCTGAAGGAAACAGGACTGAGTTTGTATGTGACAGTCCTCCAGAGGATAAAAATAAAGACTTGTGTGGAAATGATGAAGCCTCCCTCCGAGGAGCTGAAGAAAGAATGTTCTACCAATGTGAGAGTGAAGCCGAGTCTCCCCAGGCTGCTGCTGCTGGGGCCGCTGCCCCTCCAACTCCCAGGGACTCACTCCAGTTCTCCATTAAGCAGAGGCTGGCCCGACTACAGTTGTCACCAGAATTCACCTTCACCGCTGGCCTGGCTGCAGAGGTGGCTGCCAGATCTCTGTCATTCACCTCCATGCAGGAACAGACTTTCGGGGATGAGGAGGAAGAACCAACAGTTGAAGAAAGTGAAAACGGGGTGGGAGAGAAATAAAGACCGAGATGAAGTGATTTCAGGTCGGCCCTCTTACAAGTGTTTTAGCTTCAAGACTGGAAGGGAATGAGTGTGTGTTTACTCTATATAAAGCTAAGTCATTGATTTACAGGGTGAGCACTGCTTTGAAACCTTACCTGAAATTAGCAGACACCTATATAGGGAGGTCTTCTGGGGACAGGAGAGGGAGGTACGGGCATTTTTGAATAGACTGCTGTTTTATTTATGGCACGACTGATAATCTAGGCAATTCTTTAAGTACTTTTAATAAGAAATGAATTTATCATTTTTTTGCCAAAATTTGCTGCCATAAGGTAACTAGGATGATTCTCTTGCAGAGCATTAGAACGAGCTCTTCCTGCTGTGTCCTTGCAGTCTGTAACTGCGGCGATCATGTTAATATATGATTCTCTTGCAGAGCATTAGAACGAGCTCTTTCTGCTGTGTCTTTGCAGTATGTAACTGCAGCGATCATGTTAATATGTTGTTCGTATTTTATTTTGTTTATACCACTCCTTAAACAAAGATACAGGTTCTGAATAAAAATATTTAATTCCTACAATTGATGTGTTCTGGGGTTTGGAACTTTAAAGCAGTTTCAAAGGTGTTTGGGCTGTGGCATATTTCATGTTTCCTTATTTTTATATGTGTGTTCATTTTAAGGGGTCATACACTTTCAAAAGGGAAATATTGTGCCATTTTAAGAAACACCCTTGTAGATTTTGTTGTTATTGTTGTTGGGTTCCTGTTGCAGCTCAAAGAAACGATGTCAGAGAGGCATCCCTACTTCAAAGGGCTCCTCTCCAACCCCGCAGAAAGCTCCTTCTGTTGTTTATGTGGAGACAACTCTGCCTCTGCTTCCATAGGTCACAGCGCTGTTTTCCAGCCTGGCCTATCTTACTAAGACTCAGGAAACACATCAGCTTTCTTGGAAAGCATCCTTGTCCCTTTGTATTTCGTGGTGAATCCATTTTACAGCGATGTTGTCCACATACTAGTCTCGTCTGCTTAGTGCTTTGATTGTGTTCTCAGTGATATTTTTGGGAACATTTTGTCACTGGAACCTGTTTGCTGTATACTTACCGAGTTCGCAGACATGATTTGGGAAGACTGTAAGAAAAAATAAATTTATGCTGCTGTTCTAGGAGGAAAGGGTGTGAATTCCTGCAACTTACTGTCTGCTTTTAGTGAGGAAATTTACTTATGTTTGTCTCACTGTTGTAGCTTTAGTAACTGTGTTTTAAACCCTGAGGAAAATCTTCTACTTTATATTAATAGGCTTTGGACTGTTAGTGATTTTGCATTTTTCTGATAATTAACACTACTAACCTGTCAGGAGCAGTACCTTCAGCTGGACAAGGAAATAGCTAAATCTCAAGAAAAAGGGAGCCTCCTGTGTTGTAACTGACTTCTGTATTCCTAAATAACAGTCTTACTTTCTTAACTTAAATTATTGTTTCCAACTCCATTTTTCCCTAGATAAAGAAGTTATTAGGGAAATTTTGTTAAGAGTTCTTTTAATTTATAGCACAGGGAAAATTGGAGTTTAATCATTTTAATTCTTTTAGTCTGTTTAGAGTCAGTCACACCAGTTTAACAGAAACCTGTTCACATTATTTTATTAGCGTTCTGTTCCCTGGTGCTTTCAGATTCTGAAATACAAAGTTTAACCAGAATTCCCAGTCTTCCAGGCTCATCTGTTTTGTTCACAAACTCTTTTTATTTTCATATAAACTGCTTTTGAAGTCATGATGGACATTGTGATGTTAAATGATGTTCTTTTTAGATAATAGTTTTCATATTTCTTTCATCATTTAAAATATTTCTAACATAAAGCTCTTTTTTCTCTGTGAAACTTTCTTGAGTAATTTTCTCTTATAATATTCTGAGTTGGTGTTCCTTGGTTTTTTTAGTGGGCACCTGAGTCATAATGAACCAGAAGTACTATTTTTTAGTGCAGACTTTAAGCCATGTTCTCTGTGATTCTTGGATGCTTTGGTGTAAGACCGAATAAAATCTAAGATTATGCCCAATAAAATCTAAGATCCTTCTTAGGTACTTCTTGCCACGAGTTCATTTTGTGTGTGGACAGGCTGATGGGGTACTCTTACGTGTGTTTTCCTAAGGCTACCTCACTTTTTCTTGACTGGGTTTAATAGCTGTCTTTTGATGAACAGAAGAGCCTTCTGGGGGAAAAAAAAAACATTTTTTGGAAGATAACTTATAATTGTGTTTTCCAAATTTTACAGCATGATTAATCTTGTTGGGAATCGTATTCTAACAGCTTCTAGTGCAGAAATTGCCAAGATTTGTTTTACCAGAACTAACCTAGAACTCAGAGGGAACTGCATGCCATTTAGGTCACTCGTGAAAACAGAATGTCTACCCTGTGTGTCTACAGATGGAACGTCAGGACAGTAAGTGACCTGGGGCCCGCTGCCATGCCCCAAAGCCTTTTCTCTGATGCCTGGCAGGTCTGGGGCCAGACTGTTGTTTCATTTGCAATCCCCTGCTTTTTTTCTTTATCCTGTGCAGGCCATGTATGTTATCTAAGGTCCTTGTTAGAGCTGACTGTGGTCACAGCGTCCGAGTCCATTTCACTAGGGCCTGATGATGAGCAGGTCAGGAAAAAGACACACATGTAAAGCAAGTTGGTAAGAATGTTTAAGAATCTAGATTTCAGAGCATGGCCTGACTAATGCTTGTCATGCCGGCACTCCAGGTGCACATTCAGGAAGATCACTGAATGCACAGTGAGAACCTGTATCGGGACAGAGAGAGAGAGCGAGAGCAGGGGCCAGGCTTTACTGCAGAAAGCAGCTGGCGTCTGAATCCCAGGCCTTTCATCCATGGGACGTGAGTACGTAGGATCATGTTGGGAAGTTTTCTCAGGAAAACTCAAGTTCTCAGAATTGCTAAATGATATTTCTGATCTCTTAGAAATTTAAAAAGAAATAATGCTTTTCATGCTGAAGAGTAAGATCTGGTTACAAATATATATCTCAGTTTACTAAAATAGTAATATCCTGATTCATATAATAAAAGTCACGGTGCTTGAATATTAAGCATAGGAAAAGTCAACTTCTGGTGCTTTTAAAAAGCGATAACTTGACTGAGTGTTGACTAGAAATGGCTCTAGATCTCATTTTCACTCCACTGTTTTCTCACCATGTAAAACAGGAATCATGTTTCATGCTGCTAAATGAACAGAAATAATATGGGGAGCCACTGGTTGGTTTATCGTAGTATATTGTTCTTATGCCCAAATAGAACAAGGATATAAGAACCAGATACTGGAGGCCGAAGTGTAACATAGCTGAGCCTGGTTGAACTAAAGTGAGTAACAGTGCTTGATTTTGTTTCTCAGATCTGTTTATGGGGACTTGTCTGTGCTCTCTATACTTAGATTATAAAAGCAAAGGCGATAAGAGACAGCAAAATGCCTGGTACGGTGACCATCCGGTGTCCTCAACAGTGGGTGACTAACTTGAGTCCCTTCATCTTTCAGAGGATGGAAGCAAATCCATTTAATCCCCAAACTTACCAGTCTACTAATGGGACTTACTTTGTACTTCTCTCCCTTAATTCTAGCATGTACAGGAAATAGTTTAACCTTTTCTTTGAGAATACCAGTTCCTCTAGTGGAAAATAAACAAATCCACTCTCAGGGACAACAGAGACATAAAATGTCAAGCACTCCTTTGCTGCCTAATTTCATATTGCTTGCTTTTTGAGTTGTGTCTGTTTTTTCCACAGTTTCTCTGTCTTCCCCTGTAATCAGCTGTCACTTTCGCCGCTGTGTTGTGTGCCTGCCTTCTGCAGTAGGCTTAATTTGCTGCTTATAATCTGCTGTGGACTGAGAAACCAGATTGCCAAGCTTGCTAGAACAGTGTCTAAACTAAGAGTAAGTAGACTTGAAAAGGCTGAGAGCTTTTCTGTCGGTCACGTGCATGGACTGTGTCATGCGTGTTTGGCTGCTTATCATTCCTGTGTGTGCATTTCGTGTCTTACTTAAAACTTGCTAAAAATACTTGGTTGAAAATACGATTGCCATATATTTGAAATATTAATTTGGTGTCTATGTGCTGATGTTCTAGGACCCCTCGCTAAAGAATTCAACTATAAAAGGAAAATTGCCTATCATCTTTGTATATCATTGTCTGTATTTCAGAAAAAAAAGTTAGTCATTTGTTTTTGTTAATTAGTCTTCATTCAGTCCACAGGTTTAAAGTTCATGTCATTATTGTGAACCCTGCACAGTAGTTCCTGGCTTGAAACTAAACATGACTCCTGTAGTAAGAGTTGGCTAACGACAGGGGATGAATCGTTCAGACACCCCAGCTCTCTAACAATATATGAAGTACACCTTAATCTTTCTTATATTAAAAACAACTATTACTGAGCTGGGAAAATGGCTCAGCGGGTAAAGTGCTTGCTGCACAAGCATGACATCGAGAACCTTCATTCAGATTCCCAGGGTGCATCTGTAACCCCAGCTCAGGGGGTTGGAGTCAATGGTCTAGGGAAACACTCAACATCAACCCCTGGCTTGCTTAACACACAACACAAATACACAAAATTGTTTTTATTATTATCATTATTACTGGTTTTGAGACAGGGTCTCTCTATGTAGTCTTGGCTGTCCTGGAACTCACTATGTAGACAAGGCTGGCCTTGAGATCTGCCTGTCTCTGCCTGCCAAGAGCTAGGATTAAGACATGCACTACCACATCTGGCTCAAAGTGATGGTTATTAACATTGGCTATTATACTCGGATACACTGAACACTGAGAACTTATTAACATTGGCTATTATACTCAGATACACTGAACACTGAGAACTTATTAACATTGGCTATTAGATTCTGATACACAGAACACTGAGAACTTATTAACATTGGCTATTAGACTCGGATACACAGAACACTGAGAACTTATTAACATTGGCTATTAGACTCGGATACACTGAACACTGAGAACCTATTAACATTGGCTGTTAGACTCGGATACACTGAACACTGAGAACTTATTAACATTGGCTGTTAGACTCAGATACACTGAACACTGAGAACTTATTAACATTGGCTGTTAGACTCAGATACACTGAACACTGAGAACTTATTAACATTGGCTATTATACTCGGATACACTGAACACTGAGAACTGTCCCTTTCTAAGTTCTGTTTGGCTGGGCTTTAGTTATCATGGGTTTGGTTTTTTTTTTTAAAGATTTATTTATTTATTATGTATATAGTGTTCTGTCTGTCTGTATGCTTGCTGGCCAGAAGAAGGCACTAGATCTCATTACAGATGTCTGTGAGCCACCATGTGGTTGCTGGGAATTGAACTCAGGACCTCTGGAAGAGCAGTCAGTGCTCCTAACCTCTGAGCCATCTCTCCAGCCCCTTGGGTTTGGTTTTGATAGTTACTCCCAGTCCTGCATTTATGTTTCCATTTACTTAAGTGTGCTGGGAATTAGCAGATCTTCTCCACAGTCAGGTTTCTTCCGACCTGCTCTGAAGACTAGATGGCTCTGCTAGTTAAATTGTGTAAGAGCAAATAGAGGCAGACTGGAAAGACCTACTGCTTAAGTTCATCGCCTTCTCTGAAGCATATTTTATGACCTATTAGATTGCAGTCTTTGATCTAGTTAAATTACTTGGTTAAATATCTGCTCTCAAAATAGACTTGCTACTACACAGAAATATCCATTTTTTTCAACATTTTGCCTTTTCTACAGTTGGTTCTATGTTGTAATTCTTTTGCGGCAATTAAAACCAATCCATTGGAGTTCGCATTGTCGTTTATATTTTCTGTTTGAATTGGATACCACATGCTGTTATGAATTTCTTTGACTGCTTTTTAAAGAGAAATGCATCTTCATTTCCAAAATGAAGTACAGTAAGCCTGGAAAACAAGAAAACATTAATTATTGATGATATCTGAAAAGTAATAGGCTGTAGACTCTAGGCCACAAAGACTTTATTCTTTACAATGCTAGGTTTTTAAGCAACACCTTTGCTTTCTTTCATTCAGCTGAAGGAAGTATACATTGAAAGCTTCCCATGACTTATCAGTGTTGGAGCTAAGGCCAGTAACTGAGTCACAGAATTTCCGTTGTCTTTCAGTAGCTAACATACCTAAATTAACCTTTAATATATAAAATAAACAAGATGACTCTCCTCTCTCAAATGAAAAAAGAATGTAACATTTTCAAGTGAAATTAGAGTCTGTAGAGAAGCAGCTCTCCTAGTATCCATTTCATTGTGCCATTGATGTACTGCGCTTTGGTAACCATGTCTTCATCATGCACAGTGTGAGTGAATCGTCAGTCTATTTTATAGTCTTACTTCATGCAGGTGGCCTTCTGTTATCCATCTTAAGGAAGGGAATTATGATATAGTAATTGTAAAAAGAGTGGTCCATACCAGTTTCTTGTGTTGACACCATTGTAGAAGACAGAGTGATGCTAGACATGATTGGCTCTTCTCTTTCAGTGAGCTCTTAGAGGAGCACAGTTCTACTCAGTCCAGTTGCTGTAGACCAAAGAGAAGGAGTTCATATCAGGGCTCACTTATTCAAAATTTAGCAGAATCAAGAAGAACTGACATCTTTAAATGTTTGATAAATGCAGGTGTGGTGGCGCACATCTTTAATCCTAGCACTCCAGAGACAGAGGCAGGTGTATCTCTGAGTTCGAGGCCAGCCTAGGCTATATAGTGAGTTACATGCCAGCCAAGGTTAATTGTGTGATGGGTTAAGATTCACATGGTGTCTTTAAAATGCAGTACATTAGTACCCACATCAGTCTGTCAGCAGTGACATTAGTTTTGCCCTGTGTACTGAAAGTCAATCAGCACGTGTGCTGCAGAAGTAGAAATGGTGTTTAAGATGTGTATACTTCTGGATTATGCAAGCTTAAAAATGATACTCTGTAGATGTGGTTCTAGACAGATATATTTATTCATATTTCTTAAGAGTTTCTTAAAATAGATAATGGTATTGTTTTAGGCTTTAGACTTTTCAGTTTTATAACATTCCCTAAAGATTGACTACATACGAATAAGCTTATTGTTGAATATTTCTTCTGAAACTAGAGTGTCATGTATAAGTTCACTCCTTTATAATGACCTCAACGGCATAGCCCTCTTTTCCTTCCCAGTTAAATGGCTAAATGGACTCCGTCTCTAGTCTATGTTCTGTCCGTCTCGCTACTAGTCTGTACCTTCTGTTCAATACTGTGACTTAACTCGTGCTTACTTAGGTACAGTACTAGCATGTGACAATGTGTGGAAGGCTCCAAGAATGTCACTCCTGTCCCTTAAAGGTTGCTGTGTAGCCCTGATACAGCCCTGAAGGCCCACATGGGTCAGAAGCCCAGAAGCCCATTCAAGCTGAAAGCACTCCCAAGGAGTTTGGTTTTGTTTGGGTTTGTTCTAGGTATGGTCCCAGGGATCCCAGATCAAACCAGGCCCCTGGGCCTATCCTAGAACCAACCTAAACCCGCGCATCATTCCTGGACCATCCAGAGTGTGAAGACGGAAGAGAACTGACCACACATCCTGTATGCACCAAGATTCACTTTTTATCTATGTACCTATTGTTTAGCAAGCATTGGCTGGTTACGCGATCTGAAATCAAAGTGACAACATCCGGTGACAACATAAAGTGTCCCCAGACCAATGGATATTACAGTGCTTCCCATAATAGAAATCCTGTGTGGTGGTTATTAATTGCCGGTGAGGAGGACTGTCCTTGTGCTTTTTGTAATCAGATAAAATAGGTTAAAATGTCTATTTTAAGAAGCAGCAATTGAGCCACAAAGCAGCCTTTTCCCAAAAGGAATGAAATTTGTTTTCTCCCCTATCAGTCTCCTTCAGCCGTGTGGTTAGTCACACTTTCTAAAGGGCATCGGCCTCCATCTTTTGGTCCTAATGTAAGTGATTTTACACCCTCGCTTCAGAAGCTAGTACCTTCTCCCAATCACTGACTCTGCCGAACATCAGAGCCCACTTTAGGAGTTGTGTGTGGTTCATGATAGCAAGGTAGGATGGGACATTAGAAGTGGGGTAGGCCCTCAGATTTTACATCAGGATTTTACAGAAGAATGTTTTAAGAACTTGGTCTTTCTCCCTTACTGCTCCAGAGTTTTAAACCATTCTGATCTAGTAAATGTATTCTATGGCCCCATGGCATAGCTGGCACTGCTGTAGTCAACTGCATGTTTGTTTGGTTTGGTTTGGAAGACAAGAATTCTGAAAAGGCATGAAGGAATGCCCACCCAAACTCAGAAATTATGGTAGGCATTAAAACTGTATGCTTTTGATATTTAGTGTAGACTAGTAAGCTCTCCATATGTAAGGAACTTGAAACTGGGCTGTCCCACCAATCTTTATCACACCAGCAAATGTAGGTCACCAGGTCACAGTTTAAAATTGCCTGTTGAGGCTCACGTGAATAACTCAGTTGTGGCATTGGTTCTACACCATGTTCATGCCATGGACTTTTTCATTCCAAAGGTTCAACTCTGTGCCTCTCTCTCGGTGTGTTCCTTATGGGTGACTTGCTTATCTGAGCACAACCAGCTGTGTGCCTCGGCGTTGCCTACAATGTATGTGCGTGTGTGTTTTGTCAGTGTCCGGAGGACATTGCACTAGTTTACACCATTAGTTATGGACACTGGAAATAGGAAAGTATGGACTTTTTATAATGAGTTTGTGGGGGGAGGGGTATTGTTTTGTTTTTAACCCGGGCCTCATATCCTAGGCTAAGTTTGACCTTTCTATATAGCTAAGGCTAGCCTTACACTCCAGACCGCCCTGCTTTCTATATAGCCAAGGCTAGCCTTACACTCCAGACCGCCCTGCTTTCTATATAGCTAAGGCTAGCCTTACACTCCAGACCGCCCTGCTTTCTATATAGCCAAGGCTAGCCTTACACTCCAGACCGCCCTGCTTTCTATATAGCCAAGGCTAGCCTTACACTCCAGACCGCCCTGCTTTCTATATAGCCAAGGCTAGCCTTACACTCCAGACTGCCCTGCTTTCTATATAGCCAAGGCTAGCCTTACACTCCAGACCGCCCTGCTTTCTATATAGCCAAGGCTAGCCTTACACTCCAGACCGCCCTGCTTTCACCTCCCAGGCTCTGGTACTGTCAGTTTGTGCCACCAAACCTGACTGTTTGGTTGTTTTTGTTGGGTAAATGTTTTGGTTTTTATTTTATTTTGTTTTTCAAGATGTTTTGTAACACCGGCTGGCCTAGAACTTGTATAGACCAAGCTGATCTTGAACTTCTGGCAATCCTCCTGCCTCCACCTCTAGAGTGCTGAGATTATAGATATGAGTCACCATTCTTGGCAAGGTTTGGCTGTTTAGTAAGGTTTCAAGTCTGCTCAGTGGTAGAGCACTCGCCTCCCATCTGCAGGGCTCTGAGACCTATCTCACACTCTCCAACCCCCGAAACATAGCCTTTGGAAATATTCTTTCAGATATTTTTAGTTTTGTTTTATGGTTATTTATGCTTTATACATTAGCACTTAAAACTCTATATTCCCTACCCTAACTGAAGACTTGAGGTTATAAAATCTTGAGGGTTTTTTTTTTAATTAGGATAAAACACCAAAAATTTTACCATTGCCATTTTTATGTTCAATTCAGAAAATGTCTGTGCCTTTAATGAAGCATTTCCAGAACTTTTCCTTGCGCAAATCTTAAACTCTTCTATCACTTAGATAAGGGTTCCCCTTCCTCCTGCCCCTTCCATCAGCCCTTGGCAGGCACTGTTGTGTTTCCTGTTGTGACCTCAGTTCATCTCATTTAGCATGGGACAGAATTTCCTTTTTTAGGGCTGAATAATCTACACATTGACTACATGTCGTTGGGCATCCATGCTGGTGGGCATTACTTCCCCTTGGGTACTGTAAGTGACGCTGCTGTGGCGGTGTGCAGATGTCTCCTTTCAGACGCGGTTCTTTATCAGTCGCTCCCTGTGTTCTAGCACATAGATTTGTTGTCAAGTGTTTTTAAAAGCTTTTAGAATTGTAGGCTTGCAAATGCTGTATAACTGTTCTGAGCCTAAAAGCCCTCTAATAAAATCTGAAATGCCTTGTATATTGTTGCGTGTCTCTTTTTTCCCCTGCTGTTTGCAACATGAACCAATGTCTAGAAGAAAGAAGTCCTTGCTCTCTCCTCCTGTCACCTCTTCTCTTCTTTTACAGGATTCCCCAGCGCTTGACACAGAATAGAAAAGACGGTATTGTCTGGGCAATCCTTGGAGTGATTAGCCTAACTTTTGCTTGTGAAATACCTGGTGATAATTTATCACAGTGACAACAGTTGCTTAATTTTAGATTATCTAGGGTTTTGTTATTGTTGCAGTTTTTTGTTTGCTCAGGGTATTTATTCTTTGTGTGGGTGGTTGGTTGTTCTGTTTGTTTGTTTGTTGTTGAGACATTGTTTTTTCTGGCATCAAAGACCCAGCCACCCTCCTACCTTAGCCTTCTTCTAACTGCTAGGGTTACAGGTGTGCACCACCACTGTGCTGAATTTAAAATTTCCATTTTCACCATTCCCTCCGGATACAGCAGGTTGTATCTGTTACCCTCCTTACAGAAAAGGCCTGCCAACATCAAGGAGGGAGCTAGTATCCAACGGTTCAGACCTTGCTTTGGAATATTCCCAGGAGCCTCAGAATGGCTCTGTAAATAAAATGCTGGATAATGAGAAAGTAGTCTTTCTTGGAACTTAAAAATATAAACTACCTTTCTCCAGAAAATGTTTGATCAAGGAGAAAAAGTACTCAAAAAATCAAGGTTTGAAACATGTTCTTGTCTGAGGTTTGCTGGCTAAAAGTGTGTAATGAAAGTGGGTGGTGGTGGTGCACGCCTTTAATCCCAGTACTTGGGAAGCAGAGGCAGGCAGATCGCTGTGAGTTCGAGGCCAGCCTGATCTACAGAGCAAGTTCTAGGACAGCCAGCGCTGCACAGAAAAACGATGTTTTGAAAACCAAAAGACAAACAAACAAACTAGATCTCACTGGGTCCGGAGACATGGCTCAGTGGGTAAGGCACTAACTGATCCAGAGGATCCAGCTTTTTTTTCCCCAGCACCTGCATGGCAGCTCACAGTCTTCTAGAACTCCAGTTCCAGGGGCATCTCATGCCCTCTTCCAGCTTCAGGAATGCACATGGTACACAGACACAGATGCAGGCAAAACATCCATACACACAAAATAATAACAGATTCATTTTTAAAAAGTGTGAGATGACCTAAGATATGTGTAGTTACTCTACCGTATCCTGAAGTCGCTGGGTAGGAAATAGCCCATGTGATAATCCTTTCTGGTCTTCACAATTTGCTTTTGAAGGTCATCAGCAGATGTGCTGTAACCATTGAAAATAAAGTTGGCAAAGAGTAATTTTCCTCGGATGTACGTCTGGGAAAAGGTAATAAAACATTTTCAGAATTTAATCCCAGGAATGGTCCTATTAATTTGAAAGAAAAACCTCAACCTAAAAGCATTCATGTTTATACACAGAAAACAGCATACATATTCCTAGAGTCTGAGTTTGAGGTTTGAAGATAGGAACACAGGCCCCATAGTTGTGTCAATCAGACATTCAAAATGGTCAACCAGTATGCTAAATTCAAAGACACGAATATGTGTCCTTAAGCATTATAACGTGTTTTATTTTACAGCTAACCACTAAGACAATACAGAGCCCTGGCGTTTGGAAGTCAGTAGATTCAAATTCCAAACAAAACAACAAGAACTCTGCAAATTGTGTAACCATATTGAGCCACTCGTCTTTAAGAAAAAGGCACACTAATTATGATTTGGAAATTAAACTAGACCTCTAAAAACATCTTCTGTTCCAAACATTGCTTACCTGGTTTTTATGGAGATGTGCCTGAGTGTATTTATGTGCAGCACGTATGTGCAAGAGGCTATAGAGGTCAAAGAGGGTGTTAGATACCCTGGGACTGGAATTACAAGCCGTTTTGAGCCTCCATGTAGGTGCTGCGAACTGAATGTGAGTCCCCTTCAAGTGCCTTAAGTACTCTTAACCACTGAGCCATCTCTCCAGCTGCTTCTCTAAATATTAATGAAGAGTTACGGCTTTTCAGTGTCAAAGCCAAACTTGTCATTCCACACTAAGGTGTAAGAGAATCTTAAAACTTGAGACACAGAAAATAATTTTTAGAGACTGGGAGGATATGATTCCTCTTAAGGGTGGCAAGAGAAGAAAGTAATTAAAACTTTAAAAGTGGAGCTGGAGAGAGGTTAAAAGCACTGACTGTTCTTCCAGAGGTCCTGAGTTCAATTCCCAGCAACCACGTGGTGGCTCACAACCATCTGTAATGAGTTCTGGTGCCCCCTTCTGACATGCAGGCAAATATGCAGACAGAACACTGTATACATAATAAATAAATAAATATTTTTTAAAAACTTTAAAAGCTTGTTATATATAGCACAGAATTTATGGTGTTGAAAACAAAGAATGCCTCATGTCTTCAAGCACTAAGCGCCTGAATGGCTCCATGTTATTCCTTTCCCTTTAGATTATATGATCTTTTCATCATGAAGGGGTGTTTTAACACAAGGTTTCCTCTATGGAAATAGAATTTTCTGGTTTATCATTTCAGCAACAAAAGAACCTATTTCTTAGGTCCATCTACATGACCAATGCAGGATGAAATGGAGTTCTGTGTGGTTCCTAGACCTGAAATACTTTGTCTTCTAGCCTTATTCTTTTTTTTTTCCATACATTGTTTTGTTTTATTTTTTCCATTCAAGAACATAATTAAAGAAATAAAATTTTTACCTTTCTTCCCCTTCTCCCGGTCCCCTCCCACTACCCCCCCACCCCTCCTCCCTCCCCCTTCTTCCTTGAAAGAGGGCATGGTGCCCTGCCCTGTTGGAAGTCCAAGGCCCACCCCCATCCCT
>PVIU01006991.1:0-96015 GCA_004026605.1 Ondatra zibethicus | reverse complement strand
AAAATAGTTCAACTTATGAGTAGTTTATCTAATTGATATGGATAGAACAAGCATCTAATTAAAAATGTCTTCATTGATATGTACAAGGCACTATAAACGTAATTGATTAGAGTAAAATAGTTTGAGTTAATAAGGTGGAGCTAATCCTTAAAATAATTGTGGTTTGTACAAATCATATTCTTCTCAATACTCACCCAGTCTCCATTTGAACAATCCTGCAGAGCAAGTCTTCAGATAATTAAAATCAATAGAATTTTCTTGATCTGCTTTCTGTTATGACATAATATGCGAAGAATAGAAAACCTATTCCTACTAAAACATCAAGGCACAAATTATGAGAGTTATTAATATCTCATTTCTTTTGTTTCCTAACAGCAATTACATGTAAGAACTGAGGGAACTATTATTAGAGTAAATCGGGCTTTGTCATTAATTCAACTAAGTAAGGTTTTTTATAAAATGCCCTTGCTAAAATAGACTGTACTAAACCCCAACAAAACAAAAATATGGTATTTGAGAGATGAATCAATGGATATGATCTTTTGCCACACAACAAAGAATTTTAATCCTGTGCAGCCACATTAAAAAGTGGGGTACACCGTTACACATCTGTAATCACAGCATTGGTTAGACAAATAAATGGAGAGTTTTATCCAGTAAGACTAATTGAATTTAATATCTCCAGGTCAGAGAGAGAGCTTGACTTCCTGTAAGAGATTCCTTGTTTCTTCCGGCTGCCCAGACATGAGTAATAACACAGAAACTTTATTAATTACAACACTGCTTGGCCCATTAGCTCATGATTCTTATTAACTAACTCTTACATCTTTAATTAGCCCATTCCTATTATTTTATATTTTACAACAAGGCTTGTGATTTACTGGTAAGGTTCTGGGGTGTCTGCCTCCTTCAACAGTTACAAGGCATCTCCTTGACTCCACATACTCTATCTCTCTCATATATATTATATGTATATATATATACATTTTTGTATTTCCCACCTGGCTTTACTCTACTAAACCACTGACTGAAACACCTTCTTTAATAACCAATGGTAATAAAACATATTCATATCATACAGAAGGGAATCCCACATCATTGACTCAAAAATTCTAGTGGAGAAGTATTTTATAAGGCACTGGATCTTGCAAAGGAATAAGTTAAAGTCACTCTCTCTCCTTTTTATTTTGCAGATACTACAGTACTATACATAAGTGATCATAAAAATTCCACCAGTGCACTCTTACAGCTGATAAATAGTTTCAACAAAGTAGCTGCATACAAAATTGACTAACAAATACCATTATATCTCATTTATACAAATAACAAAATTGATTCACAAATATCAGTAGCCCTCATATATACAAATAACCAACAGACTGAGAAAGAAATCAGGGAAACAACACCTTGAACGATAGCCTCCAATGTTGTAAAATATTTTGAGGTAACTCTAGGTAAGCAAGCAAAAGGCTTATATGATACAAAGCTTCAAGACAATGAAGAAAAAAACTGAAGAAGATAGTAGAAGCTGGAATGGTTTTCCATGCTCATGAATATGTAAGCCTAGCAGATTAAAAGTGGCCATCCTACCAAAAGCAATCAGTAGATTTAATAATATACCCGTCGAAATTCAGACATAATTCTTCACAGATAATTCTCAACTTTATATGGAAGAACTAAAAGCTCTGGCTAGCTAAAACAATCTTAATCAATAAAAGAAATTCCAGAGGTCTTATCACACTGGATTTCAAGTTTTACTATAGAGCAATATTAATAAAAACTGCATGGTATTTGCATAAAAGCAGACACATTGATCAATGGAATCAAATTGAAGACCCAGACATGAATCCACTCGCATAGGGACACCTAAGTTTTGATTTAAAAAAAAGCCATAAATATACAGTGGAAAAAGACAGCATTTTCAAATATGGTGTTGTTCAAACTATGTGTGTAGAGAATAATGTAAACAGATTAATGCTTATCACTCTGCACAAAACTCGAATCCAAGAAGATCAAAGACCTGAACATAAAATGAAATACACTAAGTCCTATAGAAGAGAAAGTGGAGAATAGGTTTGAACTCATTGGCACAGGAGGAGACTTTCTGAACAAAACACCAACAGTCCAGTAATAAAAAATAATGATTAATAAATGTGACCCTAGGAAATAGAAGAATTACATAAGGCAAAGGACACTCTCCATCAGAAAAAACAATTGCCCATTGCATGGGAAAAGATTTTTTTCCAATTCCACTAACAATACATAACAGACATCCAAAATATATAAAAGCCCAAGAAACTAGATATCAAAAATCCAAATAATACATTTAAAAATGGGCTGTAGATCTGAAAAAAGCACTCTCAATAAATAAAACTCAAATGTCCAAGAAACACTAAACAAATGTTCAACCTCCTTAGTTATCAGGTAAAAATAAATAAAAACATTGATATTCTATCTTATACCTGTCAGAATGCCTAAGATCACTAATGCTGTGACAATACGTGCTGGCAGGGTTTGGAGCTAGAGGAATACCCCTCATTATTGGTGGGAGTGATAAATTTTACGGAAATAAATATTGGGGTTCCTCAGAAAATTTGAAACTGATTTACCTCAAAACTCAGCTATTCCACTCTTGGACCTATATCCAAAATGCTCTTCATCCTACCACAAGGACACCGGATCGTGTATACTCATTGCTGCTTTAGTCATAATAACCACAAAAAGGAAACAAAATTGTTGTACCTCACATGAAGAATGGATAAAGAAAATGTGGAATATTTACAAAATAGAGTATAATTCTGTTTTTAAAAAACAAAGTGACACCTACAATTGAAAGAGTCTTCTTTATTGATGCCTGGACAAGGCATCCATCTTTGCATTTAGCATAATATCGTTAGGAATCCTTTCTTTGATTTTTTTACCAGTTGTGTTTAGTTCTACCCTAGGTCTTTAGGCTACCCAGGCTCTGGCTCCTGGCAATCAATACATTTTAGGTCATGGTTTTCTAATCATGGCATGGGCCCCGTGTTAAAAAAGTTATTGATTGACTACTTTTACAAGTTCTGTGCCACCATTTTCCTATGTCATCTTGCAGGAAAGGCAGGTTGTAGGTTTAGGGATTTGTGAATGGGTTTGTGTCCAGAATAACTCTTTCTCTAGCTTTTAGAGTACCTTTACTTGCCGAAGAGACAAGATTCTAGCTCTGTGAACCCAGCAGAAGAGGGGGGGCAAGATTGTAGGCATCAGATGGGATGGAGAACACGAGGAGAGTGTGACGTACTGAATCAGCTAGGGCAGCTTATGTGGACTCACAGAGACTGAAGCAGCAATCAAGGGGCTTGCATAGGTTTGCACCAGTTCCTCTGCCTCCGTGTTATAGTTGTTAGCTGTGATCCCCTAGCAATGGGAAGGGATATGTCTTAGATTCTTTAGTTTTTTTCTTGGGATTCTTTTCCTTCCTTTGGGTAGCATTATACAACCTTTATGTGAGGGTTTTTGCCTAGTCTCATTGTTTCTTCTTTTCTCTCTCTCTCTCTCTCTCTCTCTCTCTCTCTCTCTCTCTCTCTCTCTCTCTCTCTCTCTCTCTCTCTGTGTGTGTGTGTGTGTGTGTGTGTGTGTGTGTGTTTGATTGCACTGTTGGAGGCCTACTCTTTTTTCTGAAGGGAAACAAATCTATAGTGGATCTGGCAAAGAGAGGTGTTACAGGGACTGAGATCTAGAGGAGTAAAGGGAAGGGAAACTCGCCAGGATGTATTGTATGAAAGAAGAACCTATTTTCAAGAAATTAGATTAAAACGACATCATAAAATTTGCAGCAAATGGAATGAACTAGAAAATGTTATCCTGAGAGGTATCCCAGGTACAAAGCATAAATATGCTATATATTCAATTTATTTACAGATATTATCCACTAATTCAATGATAACCAAGCTATAGTACATATAGCAGAGAGCTTAGGTATAGAAGTATCTAATGAGAACACATGAATAGAACAAATTTTATTGGTGGACTAGGACTGGATAGGGAGTAGAACAGAAAAATTTGATGCAGAGCTGGGGGGAAAATAATGCTGATGGAAATAATTCAGGGAGAGACAACTGAAATTGAGGGGCATTTGAGGGATGATATGGAAACCCAGTGTAATAGAAACTTGTGAAAATATATGAAGGCTGTCCTAATCAGATGTCCTAATAATGGGGGATATAAATCGAAGCTTTTCATTCACCTGGACAAACAGACATTCAGTCCCAAAGATATATCTGTCTTTTTCTGAGCACATGAGTTTTTAATCTGCTAAGTGACATGGCTGCAGCTTTGACTTCTCTTTCTGAGAGTCTAGCTACATGAGGGAAGTACATGAAGGAGCATTGTATATCGTAACATACATATGATGTTTATTGTAGCAACTCTGTGGAATTTCCAGGTCCATGCTACCACCAAGAAGTGTGCCACTGGCAACTCATAGACACCATTTAAGTGTTTGGTGTCAATTACTCTTAAAAGAGCTGTGAGGTTTTTGCTGCTAATGCTGAGTCAGAAAGTCTCTCATTCATATATATACATACATGTATACAAATGTATATTTGTATAGAGATCTTTTACTGTATATATATATATATACATGTGTTTGTATATATGGATAAAGAAAATGTGGAATATTTACAAAATAGAGTATTATTCTGTTTTTAAAAAACAAAATGACATCTACAATTGAAAGAGTCTTCTTTATTGATGACTGGACAAGGCATCCATCTTTGCATTTAGCAGAATATCTTTTGTGTGTATGTATATAAATACAGTAAAAGATCTCTATACAACACACAAAATAACAAATGAAAAGGAATATTGTTGGGTTTGACTCTGAAGTATGTACAAATTAGAAAATCTCCTTGTATGTCATTGTTTTTATTTGCTTAGCCCATCCTTTGCCCTTTTGTCAAGTTTTGTTGTTCTGAGACCTTGGGAGGTCTTTAAACACGTAGTATGTGTGAAAAAGTGGAGTAATAAAACATGGAATAAGAAATTCCAGGGACTCTTGACTTCAATTTCTCAGGTCAAAACACATGGACAATTGATGACAGCTCATTGGCTCTGCTCTCTAGGCAACAAGGGATGGGAGGATTTTTCCAGAATAATGTGAGCATTTGCTTCAAGTTTTACAATCGGTGTTAAACATCATTTACTATCCAAAAATGAACACTTAACTATTTGTTATAAGATAAACTGCATTGCATTTAACTGCCTATGACTCAATAACAACTGATATTTAAATGAAGCTGGTGCTAATTTATATAAACCAAATTCCTTAGTGTTCACTGTGAGAAAAAATGGAAAAACTTGCTTTCAATGTAGTTTACCATTGACCACAATCAAGCTCAAAGGTAAAAGTCCACTTGTACTTCATGATATCTAGTATTACGTAGGAGCAAGCTAGGAGTTGCTCTTGATTTTCAGGTGCTCAGGAACTGAACAAGCAAACTTGAAACAATACAAGAAAAATTTCAGAGAACTCTGTGGCTCTGAAGAAATGTTAAAGGAGTCAGCAGGGGACGTAACTTGCAAATCAGGAAGATTATAGGGGTAGCAGCTATGGTATAGTTAAACTAACTGGCTGCTGGAATACATGCTGGGCTTGATTATCAGCTAAGGAAAGCAAAAAATAATTTTATTTTGGTTAAAGGAGATACAATGCTTAAAACTCCTGACAGTGTTAGATGTTATTTGAATTCTATTCTTTCTCCTTTGTCATTTTTCCTTTTAAAAAATCTTATCCTGGAACATTTTACCATTTTAATAAAAAATATTTGTATAGGGACTTTTTATAAGCTCAATAAATCATTCTTTTCTATGAATTATGGGATAATAATCCACACCTTGACGCTAAATAGTGCTCAGTATAAGCTTATGTCTAACAATGCAATGGCTGTGAATTATTACATCATAATTCATACCACGTTTTGCTATGTTTCCTAAATATCATCATTGTGCTAAAAAACTAACACTTTGTATCTACTTTTCTTATTCTTAAACTTGAATTTGAATATATAGCTTCAGAGGACTGTACAAAAGTGCAAGATGGACCATACTTTAAGGTTGAAAATTGTGAAGTGCATTATTTATTTCTCATTTGATATATTAATATTGGTGAATTTAGATCAAAGCACATGAAATTTGCAAGTGCTTTGAATAGTCATTGCATATTTGTTATACATAACAAACATTTCCATCTGTCAAGTTACCTTCTTTCTTGTTAGTGAAACTTACCATATATATTAACACAAAAGTTATAAGTCTATTTCTTATATACGATATGGATAGCAAGGTTACTTTCATAGTATTTCATCTAGAAAAGGCTTTACATTTTTCTTTGCTATTTTTGACATAAAAATCTCAATGTTGCTATGCTAAACCATACATTAATCTGTATGTGTTTGTGACTGAATTTGAATACAAAATTTTTGCACTCCTGAATGGATTTGCCTCATCATCATGGGCATCAGCTATTTCAGGAGTTGGCTCCTGTGTAAAAAAAAAAAAAACAATGTGCCCTTATTCACTTTCTCCACATTTCCGTGGAGCTTCCTGCCTTTCTTTCTACCTTCAGTAAAGGAAGATGTGAAATGAAGATCCTCAGCTCATTTTGGTCACTAAAACTTGGGCTTGCTGATCGTGTTCTTTGCTTTACAGAAGCTTTTCAGTCTCAGGAGTTTCCATTTATTAATTGTTTTGCTCAGTATCTGTGCTACTGGGGTTATATTAAGGAAGTGGTCTCTGGTGCCAATGCATTCAAGTGAACTTCCCGCTTTCTTTTTATGAGGTTCAGTGTGGTTGGCTTTATGTATGCTCAGTCATACATCAAGTTCGTGATCAACTATTAGAAGCATTGTTTGTTATAATCAGAACCTGGAAACAATCTAAATGCCCCTACACCAAAGAATGGATAAGGAAATTGTGGTACATTTATACTATGGAATACTAGATAGCAGAAAAAAATGACATCTTGAAATTTGCAGGGAAATGGATGGATCTAGAAAACATCTAATTGAGTGAGGTAACCCAGACTCAGAAAGACAAGCATCATATGTACTCACTCATAAGTGGCTTTTAGACATAAAGCCAAAAAAAATAATTTACAATCCCAGAGAACCTAGATAACAATAAAGACCCTAAGAGAGACATAAATGGATGTAATCTACATAGGAAGTAGAAAAAGACAAGATCTCCTTAATAAATTTGGAGCATGGGGACCTTGGGAGTAGGTAGAAGGGAAGGGGAGAGGAAGGGAGGGGAACAGGGAAAAATGTATAACTCAATAAAATCAATAATAATAAGAAAGTTGGGCTTGCAGTCTCCAAACTGTTCTTTGTAAGTAATATAGTCTCATCATCATCAGAGAAGATTCCTCCTGCAGCAGATGGAGAAGTACACAAAAATTCATAGTCAATAATGTGTAAAAAGCAAAGGACCTTGAACCACTCAGTCCTTAATGTAGTTTGCCATCAAATCACTCAGTGCTTCAGGTAACCCTGAAGAAGGGAACCAGAAGAGGAGGTGGAAAGAAAGTATGTAAGATCTGGAGGGGATGGAGGATACCTTGAAAGCAAGGTCTTCTAAATACAGCAGGACTGGAGATTTATGGACTCACAGAGACTATAGCAGCATGATCAGATATTCTCTTATACTACCATACAGCAAACTGAGACCTAATTTTTAGTAATTTCACCACTGTGTTAAGGAAAAATATATATTCTTTTAAAACTTAAAAGGTCATTCTCAGTTTTGAGATAAAAATTACCATTCACATATATATTTTTTTCATTTTAGTATTAGAGATACTCATTAACTTACAGTGAAGAATTTTTCACTCTATGATGTTGCATGTAATTCACACTACTAGAAAAAGTATATCCAATTGTAATTTAGCTCATTTTCTAGGCTAATAACCAGTCATATTATATTCATTAGTTTCTTATTCTTCTGACAAAATCCCTGAAAAAATGTAGTGGAGGAAAGGCATATTTGGTTCATGGATCGAAGGGTTATGGCCCGTCATACCAAGGGAGTTGTAACTCCAAGAGGGGAAGGTGAAAACATTCTTTTCAGAGGGAAACTAGGGAGAGGACGGCTGCTGGCCTGCTGCACTTCTTGTTTCTCCTTATGATTCACTCTGACACTGTGGCCATATGATGGCACCTGCCTTAGAGTAACTGTTTCCTCCCAATTAAACTCCTCCACAACACCTTCACATGTACACCCTGATATATGTTCCATAGGTGATACCAAATGCAATTACTTTGACAGTGATGACTAATGGTGACAGCGTTGAGCCTATCTCAAAGGTTGTATGTTCAAATTACATTATGGATTTCTTTTTCTAGGATATCAATTACCCAGGTGTGAGCAACTAATACCCCATGATGGACCACACAGATAAGCCATGATGATTGTCACTTCTCAGTATAAAATTAATGTTCAAATGTTTCGATCAAGGAGCTAACTGTAAATGATTTCAAAATTAAGTGTTACATATGTATTATATTCGTTTCGTAAGATTTAAGGACCACTGATATTTAAACTGCCCCAACCTTCATTTTGCTTCTTTGTTTGGTCTCCCCACCAACCTTGTTTAAGAGTCAAACCAAATTATTATAGAAATAACTTCGGAGAATTTGATAACAGAAGGCTAAGATTTCGCATTTTTCAATTGCATGTTATTAAAGACACATTGTATAATACTGAATAAGCCTTCAATTTTGTATTAAATATTGCTGTGAGACCCAATACTCAGCCTGTACTTTGATACTAAACAAGTGTCATAGTATGGCATTTGATAATGCTGTTATGTAGCTTTAAATTCCTATATGTTAACATATATGCATTTCATAATACACTGCAATTATTTAAATAAACAATAAAATACAATTTATATCATATAGGTTTTGTTCTAAAATGTTCACAAAGACTATTTCTTTCTTAAATTCAATGTGATTAAGATTTACTTATTTAAAATAATCTAAACTCAAGATTTTCATCTTTTGGCCATATAGGGCATAGGTTAAGTGTTTAGAGATGTTATTTAAAAAGGTTTAGTTTGTTGGTTCTGCTGGATGCCCAAACAGAGTTGAAAGGGAAAAGTAATTCATAAACATATATAAAAGGTTAAGTTGAGCACAAGAAATATGTAGACATTCTAGATGTAAAATTAGCCATGTTTTGTAATATTTTCATTGAAGAATATATCATTTGATAATGCTTTGCTTTTTTAATTATTTCTTTGGTAATGGACAATGGAACCAAAAAAATGGTCTTTCTTTATCTTTAGCAAATGTCATTTATAATTATTATATAGACTTAATTTGTTTACTTATAAATATCCATTTTAGTTGTTATTCTATCATTTATGTACACTTTTGTAAAATTAGACTTGAGAGCAGTTGCTTTCATAATCAATTTTCATGTTTAGATAGTGACTATATTATGTTTATTTTGAGCTATTTGCCACATGTAATTAGCTGCAGAAGATTTGACCTATGTCATTTTCCTTTAATCAAAACTCTAGCTCATTTTTATGAGCAAGATTTGCAGAGCAGCAAAAGCAAATATTCCAGAAAACAGAAAATTAACTATACTCAAAACAGTGTTTATCCTGTGGATATAAATGAGAAAAATGCAACATTATAATGTTGTGCTTTTGTGTATAAAACTTGTTTTCATTCAAGGACTCGTTTTTTAATCATTTACTTTGCAATTATTATATAAAAGCCTATTATTTATTTAAAACAAAATCATGAAAGAATGGGCAATTGCATGGAACATACATTTACTAGAAGCCTACACTTTTCAGAGTAATCTCACTTAGAATGACATTGTTTGTTTCTTTGCTTAGTCAGTTTGTGATATTGAGCCGAGGGCCTTATACCTGTTAGGCAAATGTTTCTCCTCTGAGATACATGTCCTAGCAAAGGAAGAATACACTGGAGTAAAGGAGATCATTTGTCAGTTTCTGTGATTCTTTTCTTCTGTTCTTGATTTTTTAATGTTAAATAATTCTTTAATTTGAGAAGTTATTATAAAGCATACCTAGTAATAACTACAAAAACATTTTGAAGCAGACAAGATGAGAAAGCATACAGATATTCAATTTTAAGTATACCTAGGTATTCTATAGAACATTATATAAATTCTAATATTTCTATTTCATTTATAAAAGTATAAACTTTTCTTTTGAGGAAACGTTGGGTTTAGGTAAACTAAACAAACTGATGTAAGATGTATGTCATTTGCAAACAGCTATGCAAAAGATGAAATTATAATGAAATCTTCAGAAATGTCATATTTTCCCAAAGAATTTTCTTACTATCTATAAATTATGTATAAAACAGAAAGGTAAAACCTTTTATCAAGTAGTTTTGCTCTTTCATTCCTTAATGGACATATAAATCAAGGTTTCCCGTGTGTTTCCTCCTGATTTGTGGCTTTTATTTTATGAATGGAAGTGAGTCAAGCCCATATTTGCTGCTGGTGTCTTCTTCAAGATGACCTGGAATATATCTAAAAATACACCATCCCTTCACACCCATCCCTAGGGTCAGAATGAGACCAGATGCCTGTCTAGAGTCTTGACCTGTTGTCAGAATTTCTGTGTGAGATTGAGGTTTTGTTTCCCATTTAATTATGTGTTATTCTGAACCCCAAGCTTTCCCACTAAGGCCAGCATAGCAGTTGGGAAGGGGGTTAGGACCAAGGCCTCTACCACTATGGTTTATCTATTTCTGATCCGATAATCAGCTATAGGAATGTTGGCTAGAACAGCAGATCAAAATAGACTATAGTCCTATCCTTGCCTGACACTCAGAGTCTGCCAGAGGCTCCATCCATAAGCTCAAATATAAGTGGTTACCATTAGGATACTCTCAGAATAGTATTCAGCATTAGACCTGAGGAGCTTCAAAGCAAAGGCCTGTTTCTACACTATCCTACCTACATGAACAGAAGCTTTCTCTGTACTATGATGGCTGAGCAAGTCAGGGTAGTATTGGTGAAGGCATACTCCTAGCCACCAAAGCTATACTAAGGTTGGGTCACTTCTAAGTATTACAGCTGCACCACTCAAGAACACCAAGTTCCAAACTCTGTTGGTAATGATGCAGACTGAATCTGATTACTTATGGGGTGCAGGTCTCAGCCTGGTACCCAAAGAGTGTGTTTTTTTTTCATCTACCAGGACCATCTGGCAGGTATACAGAACAGATTATCTTTAAAACACATACCGTTCTTGATTTTTATTGCAATAAGAGCCTTCCTCTGTAGTCTCAGACCTTCTCTAAGTTGAATTACTGTTTGTAGAATGGTCTCCATTGTGAAATAATTTGTATATAAACATAATATATAAACACTAAGTCTATCTTACATGACATGTTAAGTTTGCAGGACTGTGTAACAACAATCAGAAACATGAAATTCTAAGGCTAGGTATCTTGATCAAAATAAGATTTTGTTTTCCTGAAGACTGTTTTCGTGGTGGGCTTCTTCTCTATGATTCTTCATTTTACTTCTCTCTTTCTCTGTACCTATGTGTTGTAGAAAATTATTTAAGGAGTGTTACTTTTGTTTATGCTGTAGAATATTTGTTTACTAATATAAAGATGCATTGTTTTTCTTTATGCTGCATTTGTTTAACTCTATGAAACTGTGATCCTTTACCTGTCTAAAACACCTAATAGTCTAATAAAGAGATGAATGAACAATAGGAAGACAGGAAAAAGAATAGGCAGGAATGGCAGGCAGAGAGTATAAATAGAAGGAGAAATATTAGGGAGAATGAGCAAGATAGTAGAAGGAGCAAAAGCCCTTGTGGTATGAATGTTATTTTTTTGGATATATGCCCAAGAGTAGTATTGCTGGGTCTTAAGGTAGATTGGTTCCCAGTTTTCTGAGAAACTGGTGTTCTGATTTCCAAAGGGGCTGTAGAAGTTGCACTCCCACTAGAAATGCAGGAGTGTTCCCCATACTCCACATCCTCTCCAACATAAGCTTTAATTAATGTTTTGCTCTCAGCCATTCTGACAGTTGCAAGATGGTATCAAAGAGTTATTTTGATTTGTATTTCTCTGGCTAAGAACA
Organism: Ondatra zibethicus; assembly: GCA_004026605.1. Classification (NCBI taxonomy): domain Eukaryota; kingdom Metazoa; phylum Chordata; class Mammalia; order Rodentia; family Cricetidae; genus Ondatra; species Ondatra zibethicus. The sequence goes on along the minus strand of PVIU01006991.1, from coordinate 83,892 downwards.
TGTGACCAATTCCCTAAGTGCCTTTAGGCCATTTGATATTCCTTTGTTGGGAATTTTCTTTTTAAATCTGTGCCCCATTTTTAATTGGATTATTTGTCTATTTTCTTTAGTTCTATGTATATTTTGGTGATTATCCCTTTGTCAGATATGGGGTTGGTGAAGATCGTTTCCCATTCAATCGACTGCCATTTTGTCTTGTTGACTTTTTCCTTTGTCTGACAGAAGCTACTCAAATTCAGGAGGTCCCATTTATTAGTTGTTGTTCTCAGTGTCAGTACTACTGGTGTTATATTCAGGAAATGGTCTCCTTTGCCAATGTGTTCAAGGCTACTTCACACTTTTTCTTCTTTGATGTTTAGTATTGATAGATTTACGTTGAGAATAAGGAGAAGAGGACATCAGAGGCCAGCTACCCAGTTACCCAATCACCTGCAAGCCACATAGTAGGAGTGAAAGATACAAAGAAGTAAGAGAAGGAAAAGTCCCAGAGGCAAAAAGTTAGATGGGTTAATTTAGTATAAAAAAAATGCTGGCTAGAAACAAGTCAAGCAAAGGTTGGGCATTTATAAGTAAGTAAAAGTCTCAGTGTGTATTTATTTGAGAGATGCTTGGCAGGCCCCCAACAGACCAAATTAGTAAAAGAACAAATGGTTAAGAAGAAAGCACATGAGCCAGAGGACATGGGTTTAAGTCCTAAAAACATATGGTGGTGGCTTACAACCAAGTTTGACATCCTCTTCTGGCCTCCATATCCCCTGCACAAACATGGTAAAGTACACATACATTCTTGCATGTAAAATGCTCACACCCATAAAATAAAATAAATAAATTTAACTTTTTAATTCTTTAAGTATGTCCCATTAGTCTTTCAAGTTCACGCTGAGAGAAAAGTTTTATAATAAGAATAGTTATATACTATATATGATTAAATTAATATACTGAGCTTATTAGAATTTTCTAATATTTATTGAAACTTGTGAGACCTGTTTTTCCAAAAAATTGCCATCAATCATTTGCTTGATATTCAAATGGTGATATTTTTCCCTTCTTTTCATGTGCTCTGCTGCTATCGTTGATAGGTTTCAATAGGATGATTGCAATTCATGCATGTATCTATTTGTTCCCACTTCCTGACCATCTCTGCCTAGGAGAATGTGACTCTACATTTCACTATTTGTTTCACTGCACCATATACAAAAGTTTGAAAACTCACGATGCATTCTATACAGTACTATAAGAACTTGTTAAATAGATGACTAGATCTTAAATTATTGTTAGCACCTGATTTTATAAAAGTAAATCTACATGTGAATGTATCCTTGGTGTCTTATTCTGATTTATTTTATTACTGACTTAAATCAAACACAATTATTGAATGCCATACTAAATTATAATCAAGTTGCTTAAAGATTCCTTTATAATTCATAACAAACCTCTGCTTACACAGGAAATGGACATATAGAAGATGTGTCAGTTTGACTAAAAAATGGCTCACATAGGCTCATACATTTTAATGTTTCCTGGTGACACAATTTGAAAGGATGAGGAGCTATGGTTTTATTGGGATATGTGTAACCTTATTGGAGAAAGTCTGTCCCTCAGGGTAGGCTTTGAGGTTTCATTAGCCAAAGTCATGCCCAGGTGTTCACTCTCTCTTCCTACTGTCTGTTGACCCACGAGTAAAACCATCAGTTAACTCTAGAGTATTATGTCTGCTTACATGATGCCATGCCTCCCATTATGATGACTATGGATTAAACTTCTGAAGTGTAAGACAGCCCCAATTAGATTCTTTACTTTAGAAGAGCTGTTAAAGTCATTGTGTCTCTTCACAGAAATACAAAACTAACTAATACAGAAGTTAGTGTTTATTTATTTTCATAGTCATATTATGATGATTATTATAGCCATTTATGAATGTGGCCAAGAATGGGCTCAGTATCCTACTCAAAACCACACTGCTTGAAGTGGAAAAATATATCTACAAGCTTTCAGGCCACCCTAAATACACGGCTTTTCTTTTTTTGCTATGATCCTCAACACCATAAAAAATGTTTCCTGAGTTTTTTCTTTCTTTTTTGTTATTCCTTTCTTCATTCTTGATAAATTTGTTCATGTGTACCATGAAATAGTATAATATATAGGCCCTCTTTTATTCCTCCAACTCTTCCAAGTTTCCAACACATCTTCTTCCTAGCTTTATGTCATCTTTCTTTTTCTTTTCTTTATTGTTTTCCTTGATGGTAATTTTTTTATTCTTTGAAAGAAGACTTTGCATATGTGATGGTTTATATCTGAAGACTCCTTCCACAGGCTTAGATTTTTAAAGCTGATTCTTCAGTGAGTTACATTTTTGTGGGATATTATGAAAATATTGGAAATGGTGGACAATTTAAGAAAGTCTCTGAGTGTGGATCCTTTTTTGATGTATTACTGACAAAGGCCTTTTCTTTGTATTGACATAAGTAGAAATTTACTGCCCCATAACACACCATAAGGAGATTTTGCTCAAACTCAAGTCTCACACAAATACTACTGATTTCTCTGAAGCCATGGGGAAATTTTAAATTTTTCTTTTCAGGTATTTTCATACAATGATACAAGAATAAACAATATAACATCTTTATTGAAAGTATTGACTTCTAAATTACTCCTAGACCATTTTTGTAAGAGTGAAATAAAAGGAACAGTTTAAACATTCATCTATTCCTGTAATTAAAATAGCTATATCAATGATTCTAAAAGGTCATATGCCTCTTAACTCATTCACACTGACATTCTCAGCCTTTCACTACCATACAGTACTATTTATGATCAAGTATATGCACTGCTTAATGCCCTGATTTCCGATACAGAGTACACATTTTATTAACACCAAACAAAGGCTAGTATACATTATTTCCTGTAGTTCTTTCTGCACCTATTGCTCAAACAAAGATAACATGGTTAATGTCAGTCACAGTAATACAGGTATTTTGATATTGTTAAACAGAACCTAAAACTAAATACATGAACAGTCATTGGTAGATCCAGCAATATTAAAATGTTATGTATAAATGAACAGTTACAATTTTCATATCAAGAGAGCCAATATAAAACTGCAAAGCTTCTTCCAAGGCCACGGGGCAGATAAAGACAGGAGAGGTATAATTGCAAAATATCCTGCAATGGAATCACAGTCTGTGTAAAGCTGATTAAGGTTAATTTGAATCACATCAATTTGAATTAACGTGGCCTTTCTAGAATGAACAACACCTTAGTGCCAACATGATCAATTAGTACTTGTAACTCTATACATCCGCCTGGAAAGGTTAGATTTATTAGTTATCAAGACAACGTTTTAGAATGCAAGTGCTGTTACTTCATTTCCTCTAAGCCACCTTATCTGAGCACCTGGAAATTCTAAGGACAGATGTCTCTGAGTGAAATCTTCTAGATTATGACACAAGAAAGAAAGCATAGAGAAAAACAATGTCAACCTAACATCAAGATGATTTTTACTTGTGTATAGTGCTATAAAAAAATTAATCTATCCATTAAAGTCAAATTTCAGTCCAAGGCAAATAATTGCTAGGTTCATGTTAATTTTTTACTTCAAGGTTTCAAATTTTTAAGTTCAAAGTTTATTTAAGAACTTAAAGATAATTTATTATTATTTCCTCTTTATATCTATTAAAACATTGTGAAAAATAGCAAACTTAGGCAATTTACTTATAGTTTCAGATCAAAAATAGACACTATTTGAGGTCTTAATAAATCTATTAATTTGACATACTTTTTACTGAACGGGAAGCTTTATACTATTTGCACACCCCCACATGCACATTGTAAAGGTAATAAAATCAATTATTGTGATATAATCAACTGCCTTAACCGTAAACTTTTAAAGGATGACCTGTAATATTCAATTCCTAAAGATATATATTTAGTGACATGTCCTTTTAAGTCTGATGACCTAGCTATAGCTACTTTGCTATATTGATTCCTAGAAGACATTTAGATGTACAGCATTATTCCATGATGCCACTTTTATAACTCCTTTTCCTACTGGAATGCCCTTGTATTCTTTGTGTCAAATGCACATAGAAGTTTTTAATTGTGTAGGATTTTTGTTTATTTGTTTTGTTTTTTAAAATGTATTTTGAAATATTTATAAAAATTGTAACATTGTGAGTGGCATTGTCTGAGACACCTTATCTAAACATGGGACAACAAAGATGTCTTCATAGACATGTCTGTCAGCTCAACTGAATGAGAGGAAAGGTTGAAAGTTAGATGGATTTACATTCTTCAATTCTAAGTATCTGATCTTCAAGAATCACTTTGATTAAATCTATCTCTCCATCAAGATATCTAGACTTCTTTATAATGACTGCCCTCTAAGAGAAAGGGCAATAATGAATATTCTAGATTCTAAGACCTAAGTCTCAAAACCTTCTGCATGACTTCTATTACATTTTTATTCAAAGCAAGTTTCAAGATCTACTAACACTCAAGGAGAAAGAAATCAAGAATCTCTCTCTTAACAGATGTTTTGAGTGGCACAGAAATACAGAACTGGAGAATGTTGACCAGGGGTATGTGTGGGGGGGGCAATTTTCCAAGTATGGGATACTCTGCCCTGTTCTAGAAGGCTTTACTTATGTCCCTGTTGTCAAGTGAAGTTATATCACTTTCTGCTCTTTATTTTTCTGTCCTGTATCACTCACAATATTTACCACATTCTTGAATGGATTTATGCTTGTATCATTACAAGAAAATTGGATGCACAAACATGATGAATTCATAATCATCTTCATGCAACTGCCATTTAGAGCATGTGTGGTAAAGCAAATTCATCATAAAAAACTGCTTGTTATAAGTTTAAAATATTTTACAGGGGGAAGAAGCATGATTTTTTAAAGCTATTCATGTGTCTCACTGGAAAAAGTTGAATTTGTGAACAAGGGTGGTGCAACAAATATATAATAATATTCCACAACAGTCCACTGTTTCATGTGCACTATAACAAAATAGTGAGAATAGAGATGTCTAAGATCTTTTGCTATAGTTAATCCATCCATGTGGACATAAAGGAAATATTTCATTCCATTTGTTCTATTTGTATCTCAGCTTGAACTAGAATAAATCATTTTGATTAATTTAATATATGTTTCTGTGGTCTGGAGAGATGACTTGCACTGTAAATTAATTGCTAGATATTCATGAGAACGGAAGATTGATTCTTAGTATCTATAACATTGAGGGAACAGGGCCTGAATGATGGAAAAGCAAGTAAATAATATGCCATCCAAACCAGAAAGTAAGAGTCCAATTTCCTGGTCTTCTGCAATGTACATATGTGTGTGGCATGCAGACACTCACATATATACTGGTACACAGAAAATTATAATAATAAATTAACAAATAGTTGGTTCTAAATCAGGCTTCGTAGATTAAACCTGAGAACTTAGTGACAAGGACAGCAGATATTTGGAGCTGACTGGAAGTCAATAAAACTGTATAAGTGAGATTCAGTTTCATGGAGAGACTTTATCTTATTTAAGGTAGAACATGATTGAACAAAGTACCTTACATTGGTCTCTGACCTCCACATATATGAGAATGAATGTACAAATTCATAATTCTGTTTCTACACATATATAATAAGCATATATATACATGTCTGTAAGTGTATATATGTATATACAAAACAAACAAACATAAATTAATGAATTATATGTATGTGATCACATTCATATATTGTATTTATTATTATTGTATATTCTTTCTAAATATTTATTGTTTAAGATCAGAATATGATTATCTCTAATCATTAATGACATTATTTTTCAATGAGCAAAGTGCCTATAAAATGGAATATTTACAATTTAAAACTAAACACTGCAGATAGATATTACATACTCCCATTTAAAAATATGTTATGTGAGAAACTTTGTCTATAAATAGTAGAAGCTATGTTTTATACTCAGAATTTTAATGAGAAATTGATAAGTGAGTATTTTCCTATTTACAACAAAGCTTTATTCATCCCATCAGGATTTAACTTGTTAGTTTGTCAATTAATTTCATTAGCTTTCTATTTCTGTTCATTATGTTGAAGGCTATGCAAAGAAGGTCTGCTTGAAATGTGTCTCCAGAGATACCTTTTATTCATTAACAAAATCACTTTAATGTGAAATTTATCTGCTAGACACAGAATCACAAACACAATAAATAAACTTCCAAATTTTTTCCAACTATTCATGTTAGTCACATGATCAGAAATTCTAAAGCACACATTGGAGAAAAATGTGAGGCAAGGAAACTGTGCACACGTTTTGTCTGTTGGTCAGGAATTGCCAAGCAGGCTAAATTCAGAGTTCAGCGGGAAAGCTTTGACCTCGCCATACCATAGGGCAGAAGTGCACGTAGATCCCAGATAAGATTCATTACAATAGTGGAAACTCCCACCAACAGACTGAACTGGTCATCTCCTATGATCAGGCAAGATTCAAGTGGAGAAATTGAGACATAGCCGAGGCACATAACCTTCGACCTTATAGTCTGTCCTGCATATAGGGGTGTCCAGCACATCCCTGTCTATGGGACATCCTGGGGGAAACATGGTACAAAGCTTTTGGGAGTGACCAACCAATGATTAGTCCAGACTGAGACCCATGCCTCAAGAGTTATCCCACCCCTGACCCTGCCTGGAGTGCCGGGACCCAGATCCTGGATGGCATAGAGACCTACATTGGAACCATACATGATTGGAGGGAAAAAAAATGCCAATGGAATGATGCCTAACAGTATTCTACTATACTCATGGATTGCTTACTATGCAAATTGTCATCAGAGAGGCTTCATCCAGTAATTGAAAGAAACAGACGAAGAGACCCACATTAAAACATTGGACCATGCTCGAGGAATCCTGCTGATGAGAGAGTGGTAGAATTTTTGGGGTGGGGAAAAGACATGACAAGAAAACCCACAGACTCAATTTATCTGGGCTCATAGGAACTTACAGAGTCTGATCCGACAACCAGGGAACTTTCAGGGGACTGACCTAGGCCCTCTATATATATATGACAGTTGTGTAGATTGGTTTATTTGTGAGACTCCTAACAATGGGAAGAGGTGGTGCGTAAGGCTTTTACAGGCCTTTGGAAACTATTCCTCATACTGTTTTGCCTTGCCCAGTATTATTACCTGGTTCTTATTACTTAGTCCTTCTACAACTTGATATGCCATATTTTGATGATATCCGTGGGAGGCCTGCCTGTTTCTGAGCATTAGAAGGAGTGAATTAGTGGTGGCAAAAAGAAGGTGGTAAGAAAATAGGAAAAGTGGAGGAATGGGCAGCAGCAGTTGGAATGTAAAAATACTTAAATAAATTTAATTAATAAAAAAATAAAAATAGAAGAAGTTAAGGGAGAGTTGAGAACCCTTTGCAAACTGATCTCTAGAAGAGAAGTGAGGGTTGGATGGACCTTGCTGGCCAGGTAGCCACACTGTAATGTTTGCCTTGTGGTGGAGACTGGAGGAGAATAGGCCAAGGAACTATGCAATTAGCTCCTTCTTGGCATTCGCTATCACAGCTAGTCTTAGAGTTCCCATTTTGCAGCAGTTTGAATGTATGACTATGAAATAAAAACAAAACAAATGTCATTTTTATATTTAGACTTTATTGACACTACATGTGTCATTATATTTTCCAGAAGTAGATATGAATGTTAATAAAATAACATGAAAATATCCTTAAGCAAATACTAGTTTGTGATTTTAAAATATTGACATCTAGTGTTGAAATATGTTGACATAAACTTACTAAAATTAAAGTTGTAGCAGATATTCATTTGCATTTTGTTTAGCTGAATATGTCTGTTTTCTTTTCAAACCGCATACAAAGAACATTCTGGACTTTTTAAAAATCTATTTCCTGTCACTCCCACTTAATAATCATGTCTGGTATTTGTTCATCCAAGTACATTTTCATATTCATTAATGCAAATAGACTGCATTTGTTTGTAGGAGCCTAAATAATATTTGAGTAAAACACCAAGTCCTCTATCATATTTAATAAGGATTTATATACATCTCCGTGGCCTATATTCTAATAAAATAATATTTGTAAATGTATTTTCCTATAACTTCATATTCTGCATACAAATGTTAATATGTAAACATAGATATATGAATTGTAATTCACTTTTGTTTGATTTTTTTTACCTTTTTAAAATTGTATTTTGTGCGCATGAGTGTGTTTCCCGCATCTATGTGCACCCTGAGGACTGCAGTACCTATGAAGACCAGAGGAGAACATTGACTCCCACAGACTGGAGCTATAGACAATTGTTAGCTGCAATGTGGGTTCTAGAAATTGAATCCTGGTCCTGTGGAAGAACAGAGAGTGCTTTTAAACAGTGAGCCATTCCCCTGGCTCCATTTGTGTTGTTTTTACAATATTCATTCATCATATCATAATAGAAACATGAAATATTTAAAAAGATTTCAGACAGGATGGGCACATTTGACAGTATAGAAAATGAAAATGACCAAGAAAACATAATAGAAATCAGGAAAAGTATAAGTAGTGTCACTGAGAATAACTTAAATATTTCAGTTGTGTTAGGTGCAAATTGACAAACTTGGACTAGAGAGTTGGTTCAGCAGATGAGATCATCGGCTGTTCTACTGCCTGTAAGTCTAGTGCCAGGGCAACTATTGCTCTCTTCTTGGCTCAGTGGGGAGCATGAATGTAGACAACCTCATCTAAACACATATTTTTTAAAAAAATAATTTTTAAGTGATGGAAAAATTTTGGGTGAGAAAATTAAATCAAATTTATTTTGCTGCTCTCATGATCAAATTTCTGTCAAATTCACTGTAAGTTGAGCATCTCATGTCTTCAAGATCAAATGATGCAGCTTAAATGACCTTCCAAAATACAAACAATTCAGAGATTAGCAAGAACTCTTATCTTCTTAGTGAGACAAGCTAGTAGTTTCTATTGTGTCTCAATATCTAACTTTGACCAGAAAACATGTTTTAATTCAATCCTTCATGTCACTATGAAACTGGTAGAGTATTACCATATGTATGGTTCCTCCTCTTCAGCAACTGGGTCTTACCATCAAACTCTGATTGACTACCAGAAATAATGGCTGCAACTTCTCAGGTTTCAGGGTCTCAAATATATTTCTTACTAACAATTTTTGTGGAAGAAAAGCCCTGAGTTTTCAATCTGACACCTTATGGTTTCTAGTAGGAACATAATTACCATGTAGGGACATCCAATTTAACTGTTATATGAAAATAAGCATACACACACACAAAGTTTGTAAAATGAGTTTCCATATGACTTTTTTATCCTTAATGCTAGTTAGTCCTCTCTCACTGTGTCTCTTTTTCCTTCCCATGCATCCCTGAAAGTTCATTAGTTCTTCCAATTCCTTCTGACTTTAACATACAGCATGGGGAGAAAATCAATCATATCCAAGAATTCTTCTGAAAGAGCCCTTAGGCTTATTCCATGAATACCAGTTCTTATAAGAGAAATTCTATAATTTAATAAGGCAAGTTTTCTCTTAGCTCTATGACCCTCTTTAAGCTATTTGTAGCAACCACATGCCACTAATTAATAAACATCAAGTAGTCATTCTTTTGTAGGTTACTTCTCTTGCCATCATTGGGTAAATATTACAGGTTTAGTACATTGATGTCATCATGGTTAAGAGAAAAGATGATCACATTGGAAATACTCTACTTCTTTAGTTTGCATAACCTGTTGTGTTAGGATTTGATCAACTTTCTTATATTGACCAAGATTTAGATTCAGTTACAATGACACTCTTAAGATCTCTCCCTGCCAGGGGTACAGTGATTCAAGCACAATATTTCTTTTATCTTGCTTATACTTGCAAGGTAAAAGAGATAAAAGCTGTCAGAAAAATTCCAGCAGTTCACATAAATTTATGTCCTCTTAAACATCTTTTCCTGAAACATAAAGTACAGGGAGGGAATAGTGCTGTATTTTATTGACATAGTAAATAATGAATTTTTTTTTGCAAAGGATTTCTAACCCCATGATTTTCTTTTCTCTCCTTCCCACAAGCTTCAGAATAAACCAAAGAATATATGTAACCAAATAATTTTTCTTTCCATTATTGCTTCACAAAATTTGTCCTAAATATTCATTCATATACAAAACATTCTGTGTTAGACTGTGAACAGATATGACAGTAGGAGGAAAAAAAGGTCAAATGTATCTACAGCTAGGACTATAAAATGAATATAAATAGTGGCCAATATTAATTATTATCACTGGATGTTGATACATAATTTTTGAAACAATATATAACACTTACTGACCAAATCTTGCAGGAAGTATATTGTTCTAGGGTAACAGTAGTCACTTTGTGCTGATGAACTTTGTATACTACTCCAATACTGAAAGACAGTTTTAGATATGACTAGTCAAAGACAAGATGTCTAACTCACTGTAGTGAGTGCTATTAACTTATTCTAAAATGTCTGCGTATTTTACCCTCAGTGTATCCATATAATATCAGAATATCAAATATTTTTTTACATTGTGTTAGGATTTATGTTTTACCTGTATAATTTGTTGATCTAACTTACACATCTAGCATGGTCCTGGCATGTACTTGATGCTGAAGGAAGGATTAGATGAATCCTTCTTTATATATATATTATGAAGCAGATTCTATTTTCAGTCATAAAGCTGTGTGATAAAGATTATTTTTGCCTGAGTTTTTATTATTTCTTTCCTGCATATTCTGAGATAAACATTATGTGTCAAAATTTTAAATGGCTACAGAAGATACAGTTTGTAGGGCCTGACAGAGGAGCAGGCCAGCTCAGGGGGCAGAGAGCTTTGCAATAAAAAGAGAGAATGACATGTGCTAGGTAGAACACAAAGCAGCAGAGGCTGCTCGGTGCCTGGACTTGCATTCTTGATTTCCATTTTTGCGAGCATTCTGATCCTTCACTTTCCCATTCCCCTCATGAGACTGAATTCTCTGTCACATTTAAACATCCGGAGAAACTTGAAAGAAGAATGATTAACTTTTTCTTTTTTTATATCAAAACTTCACTCTCATTTTTATTGTTGTGGCCCGTTATTCTCAACATACTCAGTTTGGGAATTTTAGTCATACGTTTCACAATGAATATCTTTAAAATTCAAATAACTCACAGATTTCCATTACAGAGGACCCAACATTTTTTTCTCTTTCTCATTTTTAAACATAATTCTTTTAATGATTCTTTGGGAGTTTCATATCATGCACCCAAAATCTGCACACCTCACCTCACAATCTCCCTACATCCTCCCCTTACCTTTGAAGCAAACCCCAAAATAATTAAAAATAAAATGAAAACAAAACAAAGCAAGCTAAGAAACAAACACAATAATAAAACAAAGAAGCAACAATAACAAAAAACACCCCGAAAACCTCTTCACCTCTACATCTTTCTTGCCTTTCAAATCCTTTCCCACACACTCATCCTGGTGGCACTGGGGGTGGTATGTGCCACAGTATACCCTCCTGTCCAACCAACTTTACTAGCTGACGTTACTGCATTGAGTCATTGGCCTGGTTCCTGGCACACCAACATCACCGGATCCTCCTCAACTCCTCTGGGACACAGAGAGGCCACCTAAAGTCATGGAGATCCCATTGGCATCGCTCTATAGGACCTGTGCCCCCGCGATCTCCAGCAAGTCATAGAATGGTCAGGTGACTTTAAAGTGGGCTAACTCAGTGGGTCCAAGCCGCAGAGAAGCTGGTCAGTCTGTTTCTCTGGAACCAACACCCTTAGGCAAGTGGACAGAGGTAGCTCTCCAATGCCCATGCCATTAAGACCATGTCTTCCTTGCCTGTGATGAGGGTCGGATTATCTTTCCTGAGAGCAGGGTTCAGCTCTTCTGTGAGGGTCAGAGCCAGCTCCCCTGCTGCAGTATGCAGTTAGAGACAGGGCCAACTCTCTCAAGGCCTTCAGAGTCTATCACACGTGGTTTCCATGTGCCCCCTCAACAACCCCGGGTAGTACAAGCCATAGACATAAACAAAGACCCCAGCTGCAGCTAGATGACATACTGAACAGGAACTAGTAGCGGGGGACCTTATTTTTAAATCGTTTCACATCACATGTAACTACAGTTGTAGAGGTTCGGACACCTTCTAGCCTCTTCGGGAATCTGCACTCACCTTTAGTTATCTGTCTCTACACAATTAAATATTAAAATAAAATTTGAAGCTAAAAATAACAGATCAAGCTCAAAAGTTCAAACAGGGATGTAATTCTCCTTTTTATGCTATGAATAGGATTGGTTAATTAATAAAGAAAACTGGCTTGGCCTGAGAGGGCAAAAGAATAGAGGAATACATGGAAAGCTAAACTGAATGCTGGGAGAAAAGGGCAGAGTCAGAGGTAGCCCTGCCAGAGACAGAAACTGGAACTTTATCTGGTAAGCCACAGAGTCGTGGTGATACACAGATTACAAGAAATGGATTAAATTAAGAAGTAAGAGTTAGCCAATAAGAAGCTAGAGCTAATGTGCCAAGCAGTAATTTAATTAATACAGTTTCTGGTGTGTTTATTTTGTTTCTGAGTGGCTGGGACCAACAAGCATCCTCTTTACAACAAATTAGAGAGGAATTAGAAGTGGAAAAAAACGTGACCATAACATATTTTATGAAATAAGTAAATAAAATATAAAAATGAAGCTAGTATAAAATAACATTAACAATGACAGCTCTGGGTTCTTTTCATAGAAACTTCATACATGACCTATGCAAACATCAAAATCAGGTACTCTTTTGTCAGTTTTAAATCACATACAGCATGCTTTGATCATATTCTCTGGCCCTCTAATCTTCCCTGTTCAACTGCCCTTACCATACCTACCAAAATCTGTGCTACCTCCTGATAAAACCAATTTGTGTTATCCAAGTATTCTTGGAGTTGTGGCCTTCCACTGAAGCTTCTTGACATACTAAGGGCTGTACTCTCAGAGAAAACTGACTGTACCTCTCCCAGACAATAAGAATTTCCAATTACTCCTTAGAAAGAAGTGATCTTTGTAGGCAACTTCCATCTCCACGATGGGTATTATCTTGCTTTAGCTTGCACAGGTATTGTGCATGGTATTACAACCACTTTGAGCACATTTGTGAGGTGCCCCCATTGTGCAGAAATATTCCCTTGTAGTTATCCACAACTCCTGACTATTACACTATTTCAGGATCCTATTTTGCAAAGGCCCTGTGCCTTGGCAGGAAAGAGTGTGGAAAATACATTTGCCTTAGGGTAAATATTCTGCAGTATCATATTTTCTGTGTCTTGGACTACCATGAGTCTCTACTCTCCATCATCACTACTGAAAATGTATGCTTCTTAGATGAAGGCTGAGAGATGAATTAACCTATGGGTATAATGGTAAGTCATTAGAAGTCAATTGAATGCTATGTCCATTTAGCAGATGAAAAATGCTAGCTTTCCCTAAAGATTTAAAGTCAAAAACAACTTCTCAAGGAAAACCATGATGTTTTCTTTTCAAAAGAAGACTCATATGCTTATGTGTAAATCTCCTTACCATGAAGAAGTATTAATTAATAAAAGGTAATAACTTTCTATTCTAATTTAAAATAAAACCATCTATCAAGAAGGTAGATGGTCGTTCTTCCAATGAAATACAATATAATTAATCTTCAATTGAAGAAACCTACATGAACAATGTTGTAAATGAACAAATTACTCTCTTCCTTATTCAAGTTTGGGCAGACATGCTGAGTTGACAGGAACTTAAATTTTGAACGAATAGTTGAAATTTGATCAATGATCTATGTGGGAACGGTGCAAAATAAAAAAAAATCTGGTGTATGTTCTCTACTCTGTTGAAATCTAATTGATACATTTTATTCCATGTGTTTTACATTATTAGTTAATGAAATCAGCCAGAAAGAGCATTCTATGCAAGATGATTTTTCTGGGAGATGACAGTCATAAATAACAAGTGACATTAGACGACATGGAATAACAAAAAAGAAACACCTTTCTACAAACTCAGAATAAGCCTCAGAATGTGCTTTGAGAAAATCTTGCTTTTCAACTGTGTTATATCATCTGTGAATAGGCACTGGCCTGATCAGCATTGCTGTCACAGATAAATTTAACATAGAAATGGAATCGTTAAGTGCAAGGACTGTGGGTCAGCATTCAAGAGTTTCCATACAGAAATGATGTCTCAGGTTCAATCCCCAGGACTGACACAAAGCATGGAACTAGCCACACATTTTTAAATTCATCTGTGTCTGTTGATCCTGCCATCTCCATCTTACTCATTCCAAGCAACGTATTACAGGATGAAAATTGCTGCTGTGTCAAGGTTTCAACACACTTGTGGAAACAAACAACATACAAAGACTATGAGTTGCGTAGAGATCATTTTTAGACACATCAAATAAAAAATAGACAAAAATATGAATCGTGTGTGTGTATGATTATGTTTGCAATACAATAATGATCAAAGAAAAGGAGCAGGTTCATGGCAATGGTGGCAGAGAGCGTACCTAGGATGGTTTGGAGGTAGGAAAATGAAGGGGTTAAGTTCAATTTAATAATATTTTAAAACATATAAATTTATTTTTTCTTGTTAAAGCTTCAGACAATTTGACACAGCACTTTGATTTTCTTTTTTTTTTTTTTAGATTCACTATGGATTTATTTACACAGGACTTCTCTTGAGTAAAACTGAAGAAGTACTACAATTTCAAAACTCTAGTATAATGAATCATTCCATATATTCAACTCTTACCCATTAATAATCGTTTAGTACTTCAATGTCTTCTTGCTTCTTGAAGGACAAGCTGAGGTGTAACACAGGCGAGTAAGAAGCTAATCTGCCCATCTCTAGACTTTCATGACTAGAAGGAGTCCAATTGCTCTCTGTGTCGACTCATTGTCTTTCTCAAAGCGCAGTGCACTCTCTCATTCACTGGGATGCTGAAACCCGAATACTAAGTGGAACAAAAGCTAAGCCTTTCCCGTTAGGAGCATGTCAAAATCACACCATGCCTCACTAATTTCCCTCTCTCCAATAAACACTTCATCACATACTCGATCTCTCTTCTAAATTCTTATTATCTCATTTTACTCTGTGCTGACATACCATGGTCCTCCATTTCTAAGCCTAACATTACCAGTTTAAACTTACTTCAGTTATATGTTCAGAGTGACAATTTGAACATACCATCTCCTTTCATAAAATAATTGGTATCAGTATGTTAGGATACCTAACAAACATTTTAATGTTTAAAGATTTGTATCATTGCATGTTACTGTAATATTCTGTCTTTGTTTATTTAAATGTAAAAAAATGCTCAAAGTTATTCTCCTCGTTGTTTTTATTTGTTATAGCAAAATTTTATTTAATTTTTTTCATACATTGTTTTGTTTTATTTTTTCCATTCAAAAACATAATTAAAGAAATAAAATTTTTACCTTTCTTCCCCTTCTCCCGGTCCCCTCCCACTACCTCCCCAATTGTTTTTAAAACTTGAGATTTGTATAGTTTCACGATTGGACTCAGATATTTTAAAATAACTCTTTCAATTTAATACTGCACAAACAACGTAGTGAATTACAAATGGAATCTAAGGGGAAGTTTACAATTGCTTGTTATGTACTGAATTATTTTTTGAGTTGTTATGTATAAATTTGGGGCAAAAATTAAACTTTTTCAATAATAAAAGTAAGTACATAGGAGAATGTAGAATGAGCTCACATATGACATCAATTACAGAGGAAAAATATTTGACCTTGAAAATATTTAAACATACAGTATATTTCTTGGAAATTAAAATGAATATCACATCTTAATACCAATGTTACATGTTAGAAATTTATAGTAGATTATTTAATACTTAGTACAAGTGGATTATTAGGAGACATATATTTACAAAAATAAGTTATCTAATTATTCATTAAAAATTCAACTAGTGCATTTCTTTGTAACTGATATAAACATAGTATATATGTATATTTTCAGGATATAGCATGATGGAGGTTAAAAAAAATACAGACTTCTGTGTAATTGACACTGACAGTATTAGTATTACCATGCTTAAAAGTGATCACTAATTTTTCTGGATTACAAAGTCAGTTGCATTGTTAAAGATTGCTTGCTTAATTATATGAGTTGGCATTAAAAATGATGTATATATGTGTGAGTGTTTATGTGTATATGCATGAATGTCAGGTGTGTGTGTGTGTGTAAATGCATGGTTGTATGATCCACCATAAATTAATAATACAATTCCACATTTCAAACGAGGAAACTAAGTAACTCTAATACTGTTTGCTTTCACCTTCTTCTTTCATTGTTTTTGCCTTCAAGCTAATAGCTGAATTTATTCGCTTTACTTTTTTTTCTTTGAAGATTAAAGACATGCCTAACTTTGTACTGCAGCTGCCTGGACAGTTGACAGCCAATTAAAACAAAGCCATGCAAGCTGTACATTTTAATGCCTTGATTTCAGCGTGCAGCAAAGTGATATTTTTCTATGTATAAGCACTGCATTCCTGAAATATTTCGACACAGACATTTCATAAAACCTCTTGGCCTTTTGCATTTTTTCCAAGAGCACATTGGAAACACACACACACATACCATCTAAGTCTACTAAGCTGATTAAAGTCTTTTGCAGTTGGAATTTCTTGAGAGATTGTAGTGCATAAAAAAAAAACATGTAGATCTTGTCTATCATTAAGTCTGAAATAGCTTTGGAAGTATATTATATACTTTCACAAACCCAAAATAACTAGAAGATTTTGTGGTTGAGACTAAAAGCCATTACAAATAAAGGTAAAATGTACAAAATAAATTAATAAAACCTTAACTCTTGATGCTGCATTGTGTGCCTAATCCTATGTCATCATTCTTGCCATCAGGCACTTAATTGTTGTTTTATTGTGCGCATTTAATAAAATGATGCCACTATATTTTGGTATTTAATTTCCTTTATTGACATCATTTAACTGTTAGAGAACCAGATTTCTTCCACATTTTCAATTTTCCCATATTTTTATTTTCCATATTTCAATTCTCCAGATCACAAAAATATATAGGTCAAAGCAATTGTTTTATAAAAAGAATTTCCTAATGTCATGAGGCATGCAATTTTATTCCTGATAGATGTGTCAGGAATCTGTCTGTAGCCATCTTGGGAATAAATAAGCAGCAGAAAAAAATATGTCAAATTTTCGTGATTCCAATGTGCTTTTTAAAGGAAGGGTAGGTTTTAAAAGTGCAAAAAATATTTTTATAATATTCTTTCAGTATTATCTTATTAAGTAGATGTCGTGGTTTGAAAGATTGCCAGTGTGTGTTCTACACAAGAGCTTACAGCGATCACCGTGTGTAATAGTGATGGATGCCCCTTGTTATAAGGTCCGATTGCTTATACAGATCTGAATAAAGTAGTAGTATATCCACCCAGGCTCCGTTAGTTTCTCTAAATTAAGAAAAGATTGTGCTGCCCTTTATCTGCATATTTTTCACTTGGAAGATGTCTGTTTTGATTCAAAAGTGTTAATTTTTTTTCATGTTTTGGCACTGCATAGATAAAAATTTAAACAGGCAGATAAAAGAAGCTGTTGTTTATTTATTTATTTATTTAAAGGAAGAGGTGCTAGGGAAACAAGTAAATCTGACATAAATAGCAACACTTGTAAACACGAATTCAACAAGACTAAATTATAATACCATCTCTTCCTAAGCCATGGAACATACAAATTGCACATTTTTTAAATGTTCAAAGTAAACTGGGGACTTGAGAAGAGAGGCTAAATATTTTGCCGAGAATGATCAAAGCAGCAACCACTTCTGCTTTCGTTTTTCGCTTATTAAACGAGTCACACCACAATGATGTGGCACCGCTGAACACTAATTAGAATTTAGGATAGTTTAATTGCCACATGTTATAGAGGCACTCAAATTTTTATTCAGAGAAGCAGTATGTCTCTGCACGGCATTGCATAAATGCAGTCATATTCTTCCGACTCCATCAGTACATTCCCATTTGCAAGCAGTTTATAGCAAGTCATTCTATTAAACTCCATTTACAAGAATTTTCTAAGTTGTTTCTTTAGGGAAGACATACTATTCCGAAAATAAACTCCCCAAATAGGTCTTCCTGTTATTATTTAATCTCTGTCACCAAATTAGGTAGTAATATCAATTAATGTTAAACATGATTGTCAGTCCACAGAGTCTTCTGCAAATTATGCCACATTTTTCAGAAAGCTTCCATGGGTTTTATTTATAATTTTCAAAATTAATGTAAATAAATGCACTATCAAATTACCCATGAGAAGATTTCAGACTCATTCTTATCTTTCCTAAATAACCAATTCAGAGTTGCTAATTGGTCATTTCCAGATCTCTGCACCAATTGCTCCAGTGCATCAGATCATTATGTAATTTGCTCATTTTAACATTGCTTGGTGTGATTATTTAATGATAGGGACTGGGTTGTCCTATTTATGTAACTTTATAATTAATATTATGCTTTCTATACCATAATTAAAATCAGTGCCCATTCATAGTTGCACACTAACTCTGCTTCATTTTTTGTGAACTCAGATTCCAATATTTACTGCCCTAATACATACCATTTCCTATCTCCTCAAATCACAGAAGCTTCTCATGGGTGCATAAGTTGTGTCGTGCATGACAAAACTCACATGCAAAGCTACTAAAAGCAATTTGACAAAAATGGAGAGAAGAATGGTGATCATCAGACATGGGAGAATGAAAAAGACAAAGTGGTGGGTTCAGTTTGGCAGGTGTCACAGTTTTGATGGGAGGGGCATGTGTAGATAGGTGTACTCCAGGCATGGCAAGGTGGCCCCCTCTAAACTCTCTGCAGGAGACATGAATAATAATGTGACCATTAACATTCTCTCATGGAAGGGCTTATATGGCACTGCCCCACCCAGAATATATATATTAATTCTTGTAATCAATTCACCCATGTTCCTATAAGTATCAAAAATTAAACACATTGATTCTTTCCAGGGTACTCAGGGAACTGTATATTTTGTACATAATGAGCAGATGTTCAAACCCTGCTAGGAAAAGTCACACTATATGTAGAAGTAAGGAATAATGATAATAACTCACTCTACATTTCATAAGGAAGAACAATAACAGGATTTTATGCCTTTCTGTCTACCTGCACTTTTCTGCCTATGTCTCTGTCTCTGACTCTCTCTCTCTCTGACAAGGACACATAGACATACACAAACACACACACACACAAACATGCATGCACACATAAAAGCACCATTTTCTGTGTCTGTCTATACTCTGTGTCTGCCTGGCTGTTCATTGAATGTGTTGGTATGGTGTTCCTCAGCTATTTTCTACTGAGAAGACCTTCAGCTGGAGCAGGGAAAACTTAAGTATGACATGTTTTCTGCTTTGATCACTACTCAGGGCTTTTCCCTTGGAACTCCTCTCCATGTCCTTATACCCCAAGGCTGGTTTTCTAAGCTTCATGGGTGAGACATTCACCAAGATAGCACAGAACCTTTCAATCTTTGGATGAGATAAAAGGACGAGAAGAAGAATTCGAGTTTACCATCTTGCTTGTGTCTACTCAGTAACTGAATGAAAGAGTCACCCTCGGGCTTGTCTGTCAGTTAACAGTCCAGTTCCCTCCAGCTTGGCTCAAGTTTGGGTTGACAATAACTTTTTAATTGTTCATTTTATTTCCTGATATCAGGTGCCTATTAGAACTATAGCAACTGACATTTAACCTGCTTATGCTGATCTTTTTCCACCTTTGCTTACAGTATTGGTCAGGAAAAACATTCGTGAATTATTTCTATTTTTTTCTGTAAATATAGTTATGCTTTCAGGTGATGAAAGTAAATGGAATTTTGTCTAAAACTTTTGAAAAAAATCACCTGAAGCATTAATATAGACTATTTTTCAAATAATGCAAAAATATTTCAAATAAATTCTAACGCAAAATAATAACAAAAAATTGTTCAAATAATAACTAATAACAAAACAATACAAAATAAAATGCCCACTACACTTGCTGATGGTTTGTTAGAACTATTAGATGGCACTTATTTGTTTCATATTTAAAGTTGTTAGTAGTTTCAACACACTATTCCGGTAGCACATGGTAATGTCTTCCTCTACACCTGACCAAATTAGAGAGAAAATTAACAAGGGAAATCTGAAACACCAATGTTAGACTTCCTCAATATATTTTTAAATGTCTTTTAAAATCTGTATCTCACTGAGAATAGAGAGTGTTCTAAAATTAGGACTTCTGGATGGCTTACCCAGGGAAATAAAGCCTGAAGTATTTTTACTTAGCTCTTCAAGATGAAAACTGAATGGTGCAGCAATGTGTGCAATGCTTTGATAACTCACCCAAATTTAACAGGAGACAGACTGAGAGTGACTGCCGCAAAACCTTTCCAGGAAGCCTGCAGGTGTTTCGCTGCCTCCTGCTCAGGTGCCAAATGAAATCTTTATGTCAGGCAGAATGTACCTTGTCATCCACTCAGTAATTCTTCTAATCATAGAACATGTATCTAAAGCAGAGATATCAGGTTCCACATACCTACCTGCATGTGCACACAGAGACTCTCTCAAAGCTTGTTCCACAAACTCTAGAATCACAGCATAGTGAAGACCTTGTTCCCAGTTTTACTACTGACACTTTAATGCATATCGTGTTTTGTGTACAATTCAGCTGCCAACATTTAGAAACATATCCCTGCTTTCAGGAAATTCTTCTTTCTTTTTTTTTTAACATTTCTTTGGCAGGAATTATATGACAGATTGTCATTGTGCTCATGTATTTGATGGGAGTAATTTTATATATGTATATATATAATTTGTATACTATATATGTATATGTATACTATATATGTATATATATATATATAGTAAGTGATGAACCAGAGCAAAAGTAGATGTGAAAAATTGCTTACATACACTAACCTGCTGTCTGTACTGTGCTATCTGCATGTATTTAACTAACACTGGTTTAAATGTATCCACCAGAAAGTACTGTTTTTAAATCCTTTACTTACCAGAAAAAGGAACCATAAATATCCATATCTATAACTAAGAAACAAATCCATAAGACAGAATGACAATTTAGCCAGCTGTTAGAGGAGCATTTCAAAACCTGGTGTTCTAAATTTCCTTAACACTTCTCAGTGTTATGGGAACTGATCCACAACAAATTGATTTTTTTGAAATTAGAACCAAATCTCTGATTTAGAAAGCAATTTTATCTGAAGTCAAAAACAACAATTAGTGAAGCCAAAATGTTGGTGTCAGGTCTAAACACAGACAAAATATTTTCTAGGTTCTTTTGAAAATTCAATATACTATTTAACTTTTGAAATGTGTGGTTTTTACTTCTTTTTTCCAGTCAGCAGCCACCAAAATTTTCTTTTAGCAAGAAATAGAAATATATTAATTATTATTATTCTACCTTCATACATATGTAGTAGTACTAAGAATTCTTTAATATGAATTAATCTATCACAGGAAGGATATGTTTTGAATTTTATGTTTTTTTTTAATATTGAGAATTAAACCTAGTTCTTACACATGCTAAGCAAGTGCTCTGCTATGGATCTACTTTCTCAGTCCCTGAAATACATTTTTAAACAATTTAGTAGTAGTAGTAGTAGTAGTAGTAGTAGTAGTAGTAGTAGTAGTAGTAGTAGTAGTAGTAGTAGTGTGTGTGTGCTTGTGATGCGTATGAGGTGCTTCCAGAGGTCAGTTCCTTTAGAGCTGTAGTTATAGGAAGTTTTGAGCCCCTACTGTGGGTGTTGAAAATTGAACCCAAGTCCTAGTCCTCTGCAAGAGAAGCAAAAGCCTGCCAAAACTTTTGTGCAAACCCTCCAAATTTATGTTTTGTATTTCTCTGCCCTGGTTTGTTTTGTCATTGTATTACAATAATAAAATTACTTATCTATGCCTTACTCAGTTTCCTAATGTAACTTTGAAAAAGCCCTGTTGCATATTTGAATTACTAACAAATAAACAGAAAAATGTGTTCACACTTTCAGATATGGTTTTGTAATATCACTTTGAATCACTTAGGCATAAAGTTTTCAGTCATACTAAACAAGCTCAGCCCAAGTACACACATGGAATGGTTGGAACTGAATAAAAGCATTCATGATGCTAGAAGCATGAATGCTAGAAGCTAAGTTGACTCTGTTGACCAAAAGGTTCACAGTTTACACACACACACACACACACACACACACACACACACACACACACACACACAGAGAGAGAGAGAGAGAGAGAGAGAGAGAGAGAGAGAGAGAGAGAGAGAGAGAGAGAAATCAAAGCAAATCAAAAGTACACTTAAGAAAACAAGATCTACATGTTTGCTACTCGTGATAGCACTATAGAAAGATTTATCATAGTGCCTTTTCACTGTACTAGCGATTGCCCTGCAGTGCAATGTCTTATAAGTGAGAGATACCTTAGCTCATATTTAGTTTGAGAATGGCATTCCTTCCTACTAAGAACAATCCTAAAGAGTCATTACAGGGAAAGCCACGTCCAATAGTTTTGGATTATAGGTCACTGATGATTTCATCAAGAATAATAACTGAGTAACATTCATGCTTGCTGAACTGGTCATTCTTGATAATGGTCAAGAGTTAGGCACGCAATTGAAAAGTAAAGTTCGCTATTCTCTGATGTAGAGCTTAGAAGTGGCATCTCTCCTGTCTCACTAACGAGCAGAATTCCGCTTGTGTACAATCTTATGTATCAAGTATGAAACATTAATCACTTTCAAAAGCTTCTTTGATGAGTTTTAACTCATTTTTTCAGGGCGTACTACTAAATATATTATTACCAGTTACACTGCGGGGAATCAGTGACTCTAGTTCACTGACCATCAGGCGCTCATCCTTTGTAATGGTTTGAAGGTACATATCCCGAAAGAAGCATAGATTGCAATCTTTTCATGCTATTTTGGAAGCTGATGAAAATTTTAAGAAATGATGCCTACCTAAAAGAAGTAGGTCATTGGAGACATATCTAGGGAGCAAATGTTCCATTAATCTTTATTGGCTTACTTCCTTCTCTGTTATTACTAGGAGAAGAATCTCTTCTGCTGCATGCTTCCCTTCCACCCTAGAAAATGCAAGCAAGTGACTGTGAACCAAAAACTAACTACTAAGTTAAATATTCTTCCTTCTTAGCTGCTTCTATCAGGTATTTGCCAAAGCACAAAAGTATGAAGAGCGCAGAAATTTAGTATAGGAAAATATTGGTCATTGTTCTGTTTGCCTGAACAGAAGTCGTTAGCACTGATTGGTAGGAAAAAAAATAATTATGGATAAGATATTAGAAAGCATATAGAATACCATAAGCAGACTATAATGGTCAGTTTCCTTCTGGACATCAAGGATCACAATGGCTATAGGACTGAGTATGGTAAAAGACAGTGGCCATGATGTTTTAATTAAGAAGAAGGCCTCCACAGAGAATGGGCCTAGAGGTCAGTATATTTCATTCTGGAAAATAACTTAAAGCTATATTAAGAGTCCATATTACCCAATGCAGATTTGGTGTTATTAATAAAACAAACAGCAATGGAAAGTATGAGGGAGAAAGGAACACTTATAAATTGCTATAGGTGAGAAACAATTGCTGAGTTCATTTGATAATCTGTATGGCGATTCTTCAATTCTAAAATATAATACTACTTCTACCAGCTCTACCAAGTCTGGATATCTGCTTAAAGAACTCTAAGACCACATAAAACAATTCTTGCAATCTGTATTCACTGATGCACTATTTACAATAGATAAGTTATCTAGTTTGACTGAGTGTCTTTCAACAGAGGGATAGACACACACACGCAAACACACACACACACATACACTCAGTTTTAATATAGTTATAGAGAAATGTGAGATTATGTCACTTGCATTAATATCATCCCATTAACTAGAGTAGTTCAAATTAAAGAAATAAAATACTGTTTTTAATTAGTGATTTCTAGATTTATATAGAATTTATATGAAATTAGAATGTAATATATCTCCATATACTATAATATTGTATATTTTATTTGTGTGTATGAGAGAGAGTAAGACAGGGAAGAGAGAGAGAAAAGGGAAGAAGAAAGAGAAGAGAAAAGAGAGGAGGGGGCAAAATTGTATTTGGAGGGAATGAATACCAGGAGGGTTCATGGGAAAGGGAGACTAAAGAGAAAGAGCAGGAAAGGGAGTGAGAGAACTCAACTGTGGTGAGGATGCTCAGAGAATATAGTAAAATGAAATTGCTGAGGTGAAGTACAATATTATGTGATATGAATGTATGTCAATGAGAGAAAAGAATTAAAAAACAAATAAGAATGGAAACACCATAGTTGTGTATTTGTTTCATAAATAAAAAGAGAAGCTATTGCTTATGATATTAAACATGCATATGCATCCTGAAGTACAAGTTATCCTCAGAGAAAATGATGTGTTAGGCTAGTTCTTGTACCCCACCTTTCAATAGAAGAATAAAATTGGCAACACAATGTGGGGGAGGGTCTGCAGGGAGACATGACTTGCCTCTTAGGACCTGGGTTTCTCTCCAAGAAGCAGCATGGCAGTCCACAAGCATACTTAACTCCAGCTTCAGGGCCTCTAACTCCCACTCTCCTGACCTCTGCAAACACCAGGAACGCAAATGGTGCACATACAAAAGCACTTGCTTAAGTTTAAAGAGAGTTAAGATGCAACATGGTTTAGTTAAAAACCTAAATTATAGTTATAAAAATCTACATTTCTAAACAAAGTGAACTGAGTCTTCTGTTCTCATTGGCGATTTACTACCACACAAAACTATTATTTTTCTTTCATTTTATAAATAAAGCAAAATTTGGAGTGTATTTAATTTATCTTCTGTTAAATGAACGTGTTTCTCATTTAGCAAAAATACAGACATGTATTTTTTTTTTTTTTACTACAAAGATCAAGGGGAAAAGTAAGGACAATCTGAAACATCTTTGTCATGCATATTGATAGGAAAGCCTGATAAAAATGTAGATAATAAGATCACTAAAGCAAAATAAAATACCTAGTTTAAATTTTTAATACATGGTCAAATAGTGGGAAGAAAGGAGAATAATTAGCTCTGAGATCAAAAAACTTTGATCTCATCTAATATCTTTTTATAAGAATTTTCTTGGTTAAATTCCATGTCAGTGCTTCCTCTGTGTCAAAATATCTTAAGAGTAGAGGGCTGTAGGCACAAAAAATTTCTTCAGTTATGTTTTAGGTGGTTCTTGCGCACAGGAGATTTTGATAGCTAGTTGGGGATTTTTCATCTATAATTACTGACAACAGCAACCTGCTGACATGTACAAAATTATTTCCTGTTTTTAATACCCTAATCAGTATTCTTTAGTATCAATAATCATTATCTCTTATTTGGTTTTGTTCTACTACTTTCTGCTTTTTATTTCTGATGAAAATTCTTCTTAAAATAATGCAAATTATGAGCCATTGATGATTTAAGGCTAATATGAATATTCTCTAACCTGAGGTTTCATGACTGTAGTCACAAATGATGGGACTCTGATAGTGTAGAAGCTTTAAATGGAAATTTCGAAGGTGGTTAAATTTTTGAAATGCGACAATCAAGCAAGTTAAAAATCGCTAATTATTCAATTTTTAAAATAGAAAAAGCTAAAGGGAAATTTAAAACGTCTTAACTTGTGATAGAAATGGGAAGCTGCCCCTTCACGCTTTACGTTTGACATTCTTCACTTGTGGAGTGCTGGAGTCAAAGTAGGTGTTCCGCAGAACATGAACATATGTGATTATGGAGACGGCAACTTGCAGTTTCGTAATTGCTGAGCATAGGAGATTAGTAATACATACATTGTGTTTTGAGAAAGAGTGGGGTGGGAGGAAGAGGAATAAACAGATAATAAATTGTCTAAGTCTTGAAAAGATACATTTGTGTTTTTGTTGGATTTGCTATAACAAGAAACATTTATCTTTCAATCTAGAAATTTTGAGTTTATTGTCCTTCATGAACAAATACTAAAATTTTACTATTTTCATTGAGCAAATTAAGAAATGCTTGGGTTTTTAATAGTGCGTGGGAATAATCATTCAATGATTTCCCATATTTAAATTGAAAGTTGACAGGAAAGTATTTGGACAATGTGTGAGTATGATTCATCAATAATTTTGTATATAAATGGATCTATCAATTTTTCCAATTTCTTGAGTTATTAAAATAATCAGAATACAATTTGACATCTCAGGATACACTCAGACTTAAGTTTATCCTAATCTTTAGTTCCACTAGTAGGAAAATCTTTGTATTGTTTTACTTTTATAAATTAATTGAGGAACTTAACATGTACTGCAAAGGCAACTGTGATGAGGAAGAACTTAACCTTATCCCCCAAACTGTCCTGCTCTTTATCCAGGCCTACAGCTTGCATATTGTCTGAGGAACTACCCACCTGCCTGCAGTGATTTGCAAGTCTCTGAAAGACTGAGATACCTTCATTCCCCAACTCTGTGTCTTTCATGTTCACCTTACAGGAAAGCAAGAAAGAGCAAAACTGAAGGGCAGACAGTGGCCATCCTTCTCACTTAGGAAGAAAGAATCACATAGTGCCCTTGTAAGAACCTAAAAAGAAATGTTCACTTTCTACCCTGTTGCTAAGGATGAACAGATTTATGTATCTAAAATAGCTGTGACCTCTGAACCTCTGGCACTCTGATAGTAAAGCCCTCTTTTTTAGTGTGATATTTTCATGATATGCATATTCACAGTGTTCTTCTCTGCTAACTATTGTAAAGCCAGCTCACTTTCACTGCAGACTCTCATTCTACAAACTTATTGCTTAATATCTACTTCCCATTCTGTAGTGCAAGTAATATACTCAAGGGAAATACAATGTAGGTAATAAAAAGAAAATAAAATTTTCACTGTTAGAAATGTTGAGTTCCAGTTAGATGATCATGTACTTATATTATTATTTTATGATAATGTAGCATTGAAAATAATACTAAAAGGAGTAAAATCATAAAAAGAAAGAAAAGGCATTTGTGAAAACTCAGCATTGCCTAAAGGAGGCAATAATTAGTAATAAAAAAAAAGAGTATGCCATAGAATGTCCTATGTAGTCACTTTAACAAATGTTTTCACTCAAGGAAAGATGTTAGAAAGAAAAATCAAATAATAATTGAGCAGAGAAATTGTAGACCAATTTTTAGCCAGGAGCAAATGTGTAATACAGATGTATAAATCTCACCAAAGGGGTGTTTAATGAAAGGGAGCCTTAGGGGTGAAGCCTGCCGATGGTAATTCACTATTCCATATAAACTGCTGCTTTATACTTAACTTATAACAAATGGTTTCTAAAGTGCTCAGACATTGTGAGGAAAAAGGGAAGTCATGAAGGGTGTGTGCGTGTGTGTGTGTGTGTGTGCATGTGTGTGTGTGTGATTATGTGTGTTCAATAAGAATTTTATTATCTTGACCTAAGCACATGGCTTGTTAGTTCCAAGTTGCTTAGGGCTGAAATAATCACGCAGAAACTGTATTAATTAAATCACTGCTTGGCCCGTTAGCTCTAGCTTCTTATTGGCTAACTCTTACATATTAATTTAACCAATTTCTATTAATCTGTGTATTGCCACGTGGCTGTGGCTTGCCGGCTAAAGTTCCGGCATCTGTCTCTAGCAGGGCTACATGGCATCTCTCTGATTCCACCATTCTTTCTCCCAGCATTCAGTTTAGCTTTACCCACCTAGCTGAGTTCTGCCCTGCTATAGATCCAAAGCAGTTTCTTTATTTATTAATGGAAATCACAGCATACAGAGGGAAATCCCACATCAAAGGTGTTTTTTTTTGTAATAGCTCTCTAAAATTAAGCAAGATTATTACAAAGAGAAAGACATGCAGTCTGTAAGAAATCAGAGCTTCATGAATTCTAGCACAAAGAATTTGCTCTGCTAATATGTATATGTCCTTAACTGGAGAATTTGGACAATTGTATTGATAATGACAAGACATATTCCAACTTAAAGTAATGCTAACTGTTCAAAAGCCATGTGCACCAAAGTTTCAAGCATCATGAAAATATTGTATCCTCAGTTTTACTAGATAAATGTCTGAACTGCAGGTAATCTAAGGAATTTAGAAAATGACAGATCCTGCCCATGACTGGGAGTCACATAGTTCAAGTGACTGGCTCAGAAGTTTATGCTAGTAACTTTCTTACACTCTTTATAACATTTCTCAGGGAACTGAATGGATGTAAAATGCTAACTTTGTGCTTAATTTGTAGCAGGAGTTAGATATCACCACATGGTTTCTCATAAAGTGTCTGTGGTGTAGAGATATGCAGTTTCTTTTTATTCAAAATACTAATAATTATCATGAATGTTCTTTTGGAAAATTTTTACCGTCTTACTGAATGGACTTGTGAGGGAATTGAAAAGAAAGAGAACTTAATGCTGAGATGGGAAAAAGTACAAAAGCGAACATGGAAGGGGAAAGAAAAAAGAGAGCAGAAGCATGCAAGACTGGAAAGGAAGGAAAGAGGAAAAGAGAGCAGAGGCTTGCAGGGGAGGAAAAGGGAGGGCAACAGGGGAAGGTGGGAGAAGAGATGTGAATAGAAGACAGAAGAGAGAGCAGAGCAGAGACAGGGAAGGAGTGGGGAGGAGAATAATTTCTAAACTGAACATACAAATCTAGCAAAACCTGTCCTTCAGCACCGTGCCCGCTATTAAACTACAAAGGCGCAGATGGGAGGCACATCGATCTTCACTGTCACCTTCTGCAAAGTATGATTGAGTAATAGATGAGGATTTGCATAGAATGCTATATTCCATCATTGACATGTCAGCCCTCACTGCTGAGTAAGTGAATTGCATTGCTCTCTGATTAACTTGAAATAAAGAGGACGATCATTTCCATCAACATTTATCAGAGCTTTGTGATTCAAGCTAAAACAGTTTGGGCCACAACTATTCCTAGAGTTAATTTTAGAAATTCTAATTTATCAGCAGAATTAGTGTCTAAGGTCTGTTTTTCATATATTTCTAAAAACTTCTACAGAGTATGTTCAGCTCTATCAGCTGAAAAATTCAGTTATGTTTTTAAAACTACCTGGGTAAAGCAAAGAATGGAATTATAGGTGTTTATAGCCATTTTACTGTGACAAACATATAAAATGGCTACTAAAGCCTTTGTCTACCATGATTCTTGGTAAATGACAAAACATGTATTATTAATTAGGAGCAACAATGCAGTTGCCTTGAAGAGGAAGAACAAAAGAGAATATTCTTACTACTGAAACACCTGATTTCAAAAAATGATGCATCAAAAAGAAGGCAGAAATTTGAGCATCATTATTGAAATCTAAATGAACATTTCTATGCTTGCTCTAAAAGTATGACTTCATGTAATGTCTTTTGGCCATTTACTTCTGGATAATTCTTTTAAATATTTTAGTATAAGGTTTATATATTTTCTATACAAAACAATGTTTTATTGTGACATTATATTGATTTCCCTAACTATGTTTATCATAATCATCCTTTCTTTTAGCATTTATTGTCGTTATATTCTCACTTATCCTCCCATTTTTCTCACTTATAATCCCCAGCATTCCATTAAATGATACACAACACAAATTTTTTATTTTTGAAACATATATCATGATGTTTTCGTTGTTTGTATAGAATGATAAAAGATAATAAGGATGTTTGTGGTAATCTAGCTATAAAACACCTGTCCAAAACTCCAAACTCCTTATTCCACAATATATCTGATATAAGTCATACAATCAGGGTATGTAGTTTATGGTGACTAATAAGAGATGACTATCAGGATATTTGCCTGAATTAAAACAAGAGACCATGGGAACTGTTGGAAAAAAGGAACTTTCTCATATAGATGTTCTTCTCAGATGTGTATAAAATCACAGCAAATAACTTCATTTCAAATATCAGCTGTGTAATGCAATAATCAGTAATTCTCCTGTTGATGAGATATTGTTATTTCTATGAGGTTCAGAATGGTTGATTCTATGTTGTGTGAAGTACACTTGAATGCTTTGGCACAGGAGACCACTTCCTATATATAACCCCAGTAGCACAGACACTGAGAGCAACAATTAATAAATGGGACCTCCTGAAACTGAGAAGCGTCTTTATATAAAACAACGGACACAACACAAAATGGAACCCTACAGAATTGGAAAAGATCTCCATCAATCCCTTATCAGATAGAGGACTCATCTCCAAAATATACAAAGAACTCAAGAAACTTTACATCAAAATGCCAAATAATAAATCAAAAAAAAAAAATTGGGTACAGACCTAAACAGAGAACACTCAGCAGATGGATCTCAAATGACTGAAAGACACTTAAGGAAATTCTTAACATTCTTAGCCATCAGAGAAATGGAAATTAAAACTACTCTGACATTCCATCTTACACCTGTCAGAATGGCCAAGATCAAAAACACTGATGACAGCTTATGCTAGAGGGGATGTGCATTAAGGAGAACACTCCCCCATTGCTGGTGATAGTGCAAATTTTATAACTACTTTGAAAATCAGTATGGTGATTTCTCAGAAAATTAGGTAAAAAATCATCCTCAAGATCCAACAATACTGCTTTTGGGTATATAACCAAAGGAAGCTTAATTATACCATAAGGATATATGCTCAACCATGTTCATGATAGTATTCTTTGTAAAAGTTAGGACCTGAAAGCAACCTAGATGTCCCTCAACTGAAGAATGGATAAAGAAAATGTGGTACATTTACACAATAAAGTACTATTCAGCAGTAAAAAATGACACCTTGAAATTTTCAGGCAAATGGATGGATCTCAAAAAAAAAAAAAAACATATTGAGTAAGGTAACCTAGAACCAGAAAGACAAATAAAATATATACACACTCATAAGTGGCTTTTAGATATAAATCAAAGAAAAGCCAGCCTACAGTCTACAACCCCAGAGAACCTAGACAACGAAGAGGACCCTAAGAGAGATATACAATGACTCTAAATACAAGTTTTCCTAAATAAATTGTAAACATGAGGATCATGGGAGAGAGTAGGAGGGGAGAGTGGAGGAAGGTAGTGGATCCGAGAAAAATGTGTAGCCAAATTATGTAATTTATCAACATAATTCTAAATACTGTTTAAAAAGAGTATATTTAAATTAAATGACATATCTCAATTAAAATATTCTAATTTAAGTTGGTGTCAAATCAAATTTAAAAAAATAAAGCAAAAAATAAAAAAAAATACTTATGTGCAGCAAAGAAAATAAGAAAGAAAAGAGGAAACTTAGATGATGAGAGAAAAGATTTCCTAGCTCCACATGTGACAGAATTAGTACCCAGAATGCATAATGAAGTTGTTAAGTAAATTGAACTATTAACTCAACCCAGTCAATAAATGGAGTAATGAATGAACTGACAGTTCTCAAAAGATAAAATATCAATAAACTTCTGAAAAAAAGAAAAGGAACAACTCCTTTAGTCATCGGGGAAATGCAAATGAAAATTTATTAAGATTCTATCTCACTCAATGCTGAATGACAATCATTATGGCAAATTAGAAGAAAAAGTGATAATGATGCCAAGAAAAAGGGAATCATTATTTACTATTGGTGAGAAAGTACATTGAGAAGCCGTGATCTAAATCATCACAGTATCTCTCAAAACACATTTAAAATAGATCCTCCAAATGTCATAGCTATGCCTCCTGAGTGCTCACCTAATGGAGTTAAGCAAGCATAGCATAGGCAGCGCGTATTTATGCTCATGTAGCATTATTCAGAATAGATGACTCATGGAGTCAACTAGGCACTCTGCCTACAAGTATTCACACTCAAAAATATGTATAATCATGATATTCACAAGTGGTGATAGTATTTTAAATGAACAATGTAGGATATGAATGAAAGATGTATGTTTTCTGTCACCTGTAGACCCAAATTGTACTTGTAAACATAATCCATGTATGTATATATGACTTGAAAGTAGAAGCAAAGCCGTTTAAGGGAAAGAAAGATACAGATAGGAGGGAAAAAAGGGAAAGAACAGATTTTGAGAAACATGACCAAAAATTCAAAATTAAGTATACATACATTTGACAAACAGCATTGGAGGGGGAAAAAAAGCAAAGAAAAAGAGAAAGAATCACCAGAGGCACTCAAGATCAACAGTTATCTAACCACTCGGAAAAACTTAAAGTGAAAATGCACGTATCCTATACATAACAGATTTAACATTGAGAATCCTATAAAACAGGCTCATACTATATAAATATCCTCACATGTAACTGCAATGCTCTCCAATTTTTATTCAATTTTTAATATTTTTTTTCAGAAAAATTTAAAAGTTCATTTAGTATAGTTAAAAAACTCAAATTGGATACATTTTAGTACAAGGAAAACAAAGGATAAGTCAATAATCACTCCAGAATTTTATTTGCATTTTCAATACAATCCCTAAAATTTTAATAAAATATGTGCTTCAGGAATATTCCTGGAGCAAATTCTATTTTATTTTTAAGAAAACAGTGAGAAATGAAAAGAATAAGAAACAATATTATCGTTGCATTCAGTTTATGTAGCTTAACCAACTCATTCAGTAATTGGTGATCAATACCAAGGTGAGCACTGGTAGGGAATGATCTTTCTCTGCACACTAGGAAAAACTTCTGACATCTTAATTTCTGACATGTTATGAAGAACACATCTGTGGCTAAGAGAATGTTGAAACACATAGGGGGACCTACAGCTTTAAAGATGCTGAGCCACATAGAGCATTTAATCCATTAGGGGACACACAACCAAACAATAGGCAGATCTCTGGCTCCCTGCCAGTAAGTATATACTTAGTTACTAAGGGGTAACAAAACAGCCTCCTCTTCCTGCCAATTCATTGCTAGCAACCAGGTTGGTTACTATTAATATAACAAAATATCTTGATAAAATATTTGCATTTAAGAATTTAATTTACTCCTAGTTTTGATAGAGTAACATAACCAGAAGAAATTTAAACATATTAGATAGATAATTTTTCACTTGTCAACAAACCATTAGACACTGAGCTATTTTAGTTGACTCTCATGCTGCTTTGATACTTTTGTTCTTAATAATTCATTTTTTTGGCAGTTGACAATAACATCAATCTTTGAGAGGAATGAAGATTGTACTCTTTGGCAAACAGTATATCATGAGAACAACAATCCTTCAACCAGTCTTTCTTCAGAACAACACTCCTCAGTCCAGCACTGTCAAAATAGTCTGATGTTCATGGACCAAAACTTGAAGGAGATTCAAAAGATCTCCTTGTCATGCACCAAGAACTCATCAAACAGAAACTTCTCTTCATTTGGCATGAAATTCAAACTTCTACCTGTGGTAATGAAATGTGATCTAATATTTTTTCAGTCTAGATATTAGGACCAGAAAATGAAACATTATTTAATGGTGCCTGTTTTTGGTAAAAGAAAAGCATATTCTAAATAACTACGCACATAAATTCTCTTACATCCTAAACTGATAAGAGCCTCCTATATCAGAACAGTCATGAATAAAATTGATGTCTTAAATTTGGTGGTTTCATAGATTTCAAAGAAAGAGAAACTTTTACAAAGAGATGGAAAGTAGATAATATAAAATGTCATAAAAATATTGTTTAAAAGTGCACAACCTGGTAGTCAATCTTCTATGTCTTTGCCAAGCTGTGTAAACACTATTTTATTGGAGCCAGATAACTGGGTGTTGATAGGACAAGAAGCTATTAATACTAAGAGAAATTATAAGAGACATCTTGAACAAAACAAAATACACTTATATTATTGGGGCAGTTGATGTTTAAATAAATACGAATAAAAATACATAAATCTACTTCATGGGAAGAAGCCAAAAATGTTTCATACATTTAGAAAAATAAATAAATGATTATAGACATAATTTTCTGCTTCCTGATATGTTGTGTTGCAGATGCTGTACCATTGCTCTTAAGTTGTTCAATTGTAATTAAGGATTATTTAATGGCAGGAGCAGAAAGGAAAACACCATAAAATCTAGGACAGTCTTATTTCACAAGATTGACTGAATCTTGAAAGATTGAGTGGAAAGCAGTTTAAGAAGGCAGTCAAGAGCCCCAGGGCAGTATCACTAAATTGATGTCAGGTTGGCTCAGGGTCCCTAACCTCTTTTCTGATTCCATTTCAGCTGAATTCAGGGTGTTTCCTCTATCATTATTTTCTTTCCTTTTTTTAGTGTGCTCAATGTGTTTGCACCCTGAAACTCCCTAATTGATCTGTATCTGACATCTGCGGAGGAATTCCTGAAAGGATCAGCGTTTCATTATTTATTTCTCGCTTTTAAATAAAAAAGAAAAAGAAAAAAATAGGTCATTGTGCGCTACATCAAAAAGAAACATGCAACAGATTTCTTGGGGCAAGTAAAACCGGATGTCTGGACAAAGTTTCCTTTGTAAATCCAACTTAGGAACTTGTCTGTTGATGAAACGATGAACTACAGAGAAGTAAGACATTTTAAATTGAATACACATGCTTTTAAAATGAAGCTATGTATCTGTTTACAAAGGTGCAAGAAATATGTTGCAATACTTCACAATTATGGAATTCCAAAGTAATAAAAGAACTTTTGTGTCCATATATCCTAGGAAAAGGTTAACAATGTCAACTTCATTGTATTTCAAATGTTTAAATCTGTTTTTCCACTCATTTCAAGAAATCTGATACATAAGTTTTCATCATTATCCTTAAAAAAGCAATCTTTGTGTTCAAAATTGTTCAAGTAATAATTTGTAGCAGGACGTCATTAACAATGGACTTTTCATTGTGTTTGGGGAAAACAGAACATTATAAGAATAAGGTGTTTTCTATCTATTTGTTGAAACAAAGCCTCAGAAAACAAATTTTAGAAGTACTGGTGTCACTTTGTGCCTTTGCACTTTGTTCCAAGGTATAATCAGTAATGCTTCAGTAACTGTAGAACAGACTTCAAAATATCTTTCTTTTATAGATTTAAACCAAAAATTACACATGAAGATTCATCTGTTATTATAATAAAAGTAATGGAGACAGATTTCACTCTAGCAATGAAAAAATATGCCCTTGAAAAATTGCAAACTGTCTTATAGAAAAAGAAGATAAATCAATTTAAACCGAAATTTGAAGGATTTCAAACATTTGGACTCACAGGAAAAAAAAAAAAAAACACACAGCAAAGCATTGGAAAAATAGGCAAAAGTCACATTTTTATGTGAACTAGTTTCAATATGTGTGGAGACTCTTCTTGATTGTGAGGATGTGAGAATGGAGGAAAGGTATTTCTCTGAAGAAACTCAGAGTTAAAAGTGTTGTAGGAATACATTGGGGCGACATCTCTTGGGGTCCAGCATCTTGTTGTTCATAGGTTCCAAGGTAGGGGCATGAGGACACAGAATGTTAGGCAAGAGGTACAGAAATACGAAAGAAATACAGAGACATAGGATGGTACTGGGAGGGCAATCCAGTGAACACTGAATGCATCTGTGTTTATTTTTATGGTCTTTACATATTCCAATCCAAAAAAATGGGATGGAAGGAAAAGACTTTTCATCACGATACAAGGAACAAAGTGATTATCATCTAAATGCCCAAAACACGAGGTAACCACATCCTAGGTAAAGACATCCATGAGTAACCACACCTCAAGTCAAATTTCAGGTCAATAACCTTGAAGGAGCAAAACTAGGCCTGAACTCTCTGACCTTTAGTCAAGGTGGAACTGACCCACTTCTGTGGGCTACCACATAAAAGGGGCATGGCAAGCGTTAAAGCATTACTATATTTAACCACTGTTGAGTAACTATGACATTTTTAAAAGTGGGCTTTGTAAGACTGGGAAGAAAGGGGCTGGATGCTTCTCTGCAGGTTACAAGTCTACTTCCTTAAAGAAATGGCAGACATTTGTCCTTCCAGCTGCAGGATGAATACAGGTGGGATAACTGGACCCATGCTATAATAATTATCAACAATATGTAAAATCTAAGAAACGTAAAACAGGATAGAGATGGCTCTAAAATGTGAGACTTAAGTAAGAGATGGATAATTATTGTCTTTGCATGACATTTTGGGTGTATTTCCTGAACTCTTCTGAGCCAACAAATATGCTTTCTGAACACTGATTCATAGTCATAAGCACTTTAATTGGGCAGAAGTGTGAGAACTTGAGTGCATGTGGTAGAGTGCAAATGTGTTATTTGTGATTGCTGACTTGAAATAAATTCTCTCTCTCTCTCTCTCTCTCTCTCTCTCTCTCTCACACACACACACACACACACACACCTCACAAACACAGACTCACACGCGCACACACACACACAAATTCACATGCATATGGGTATTATCATACACGAGTGTTTTGTATTCTGTATGTATTTTAGTGTTATTTGATTATTTTATGTAGAAAGTTATTACACCAATTAGTTTCATATGTGGCAAAGGCATGACCCGTGACAAGATATATCAAGGGTAAGCATGAGATAATAAAAAATACTTTACTAGAGTCACTTTATTGCAACTTAAAGCTGACAAAGAGAAGGAAAACAAGATAAACAATCTTAATTAGAAACCAATGAGAAAAAAAAAAAAAAAAAACAGAGCAATGAGATCTCCCAAAGTGTTTATCATCATGAATTGTTTGTTTGTTCCGGAGATGAAATGTATGGAATTGAGAAACCGATATCATTTAGGGATCTGTTCTGTTGTAGTGGTCGGGTAGACACACACACCTGACCATATAAAATTTCAGACTGCTTCCTCTGGAACTATAATCTTGGTAAGGCAGGGAAGAGGACAGGATAGGATAAGATGAATGACTACACCACCTGGGAGAAACGGAATGAGTAAATCATCTAGAGGAAGCTGATTTATCCTGTGTTACACAGGTAGTTCTAAAAACACCCCTGAGACTAAAACAGTCAACTATAGCTGTGTTTGTCAGACAGAAAATCATGACTTGGAATGTCATACTGATAACAAGTTCAGTATGGTCATCTTTAGAAGGGGCTTGACCGTGACCATGGAAGAGACTTCTCTTGGCAGTTCTAGCAGTTGAGGCATCTATGGATGGGGCTCTCAGTGGTTAGCATTGGGCTGATCATGCTCCAAAAACCTGGAGATACTAGACACCTTTATTGAAGGAAGTTTTGAAGGTCATATAAATTTGTTTTTTGACTAAAGATAATTATTAAATTACTTAGCATTCTTATTTATTCTAAAATGGAACCACAAGCCTTTCCTTTCCTCTCGGCCTTGTTTTTAACTCTTAATTATGCATCATAAAATATGCCCTTCCCCCTTTTTGAGACAGGTTCTGTCTACATAGTCCTGACATTCTGGAACTCCCTTATGTAGATCAGGCTGACCTTGGACTCAGAGATCTATTTTTCTATACCTGTCAGGTATTGGGGACTGAATGTGTGAACCAGCATGCCTGGTCCCTTACTTTTATTTTAAATCTAACCACAAATATAACACACACACACACTCACTCACACAATGTATATGTGATATGAACACTGAAATTTGTGTATTTTATAAAAATAAATTGCTTATGTATTTTTCTAGTAAACCGACATTTTCCTTCAGATAAAGAAAGATTAATCTTATATTGTATTTCACATATTTTTTAAATATGTGGACAAATGTGCTGAAATAAATCAGAGTTTGGAGCCCTGTGGTCTATAGAACATGCATGAATCATGTGAGGAGTTTTGTTGGGTATGCTGGTATAGACAATCTTCTAGGAAAGAATATAAGCTAAAATCTCTATCTGTCCAAGCTGACTGTCTTTTTATAACTGCTGGCCTTTCTGTGGAGCAACCCATCTGCTGTTCCACATCCACAGAAAAGATCTGGGAAGGATTCACTGATCATCAAAGCAGGGGGAGGGGACATCTGTAAAATACTACCTTTTGATCTCTGTTTTAAAAACATTTCCAACACAGTCTTTTCTCTGTGTGCCTGGACTTTTAAAAGAAGACAAAACTTTACTTACAGTAAAGTACGTCTGAGAGACTTCTAGTTCATTAAATATTCGAGCCCTGATTCTACATATGCTGTGCAGGTTTCAAAGGCTACTAGTGAGGGGGGGCTATAACTTATCTCTTTCCCTAAAGTACACAGCCCATGATCAAAGAGGAAAATGCACAAACCAAAAGACAGCACTAAGATCATGCAGTTATCCTATGAATACAATCTGAATTTCCCTTAATGCATTTGGGTTCAGGAATGCCAGCTAAAGGAGCAAGTACCGCAGGAAGTATATTTATCCTTACACACTCATAAGCAAAATCCCCACAGAAAGAATAGTAGTTTACAGTTTTGTGATTTAAGCTTTATCTACTTTGGTATTTACACCAGGTTTCTGATATAGATGCACTGAATTTTAGCAGAGAAAATAAACAGGATATGTATCTCTATTTTGTTTGCATTATAATTTAAATAAAGTGTGTGGAATTTTCCAGACCTCTATTTATGAATGTAAAACTTTTGAGCCAAAAGCAACATACATACACATAAACACACAAGAGGACTTTTATGTAAAATATAAAAAATATTTTAGTAAAAATGGTGAGGCAGTTTTGGTATAATAGCACCAGACTAGTCTGGTGATTTTAAATATATTTGCTCTTTTTTGTTTAATAAATACTTTACAAAGAAACTCCTTTATTCTTTTATTCCCCTAACCATTGGTGTCTTTGCTAATACACTGATGCAAGTCCATAAATGTGAATCACACTGAGTTGCTGAGACTTGTTATAAATAAAAGCAACAGACTGAGGCTAAAACTTAGTAAAGTACTTGCTTAGTATAAATAAACGCTTAAATTGCATCCCAGACCCAGAAGTAATGATCAAATATAGTACTCACTTACATCTTAATTAATTAAAGTATGAACAGAAAAAAATGAGCAGAAAATTCTTCATTTTGTAATGATTTATGACAGGTATTTTATGTTATTGAAACATTTGGTAAAAATTACTGTTTTGGACATGCTATAAAATATGTATTAATAAAAATTAAGACAGAACATATTTCTCAAAAGGACATTATGATTTTCTGAATGAGGAATTTTTCCCTCTTCTGCACACGTAGTTAGATTTTTCCATTCATAAATTGCTAATGAAGCCTTCTCCTTCTCCCTGAACATCCACAGACTTAGCCCTTAAATCCTTTCATGCTCTATATCTACATGGTGTTCTGAATTAATGCACGATTTCAAAGATATCTTAGACATACATATCTTTCCACATCATGGCAGAAATCACTACACATGTACTTTCTTGTGTAAAGATGGTCTCGTGCAAAGCATTGTAAAATAAAATGTACTTCAGGGTGCTGTGTTTTCTGGTGATCTTCTTCTTTGAATGCCTCATTTTAAATACCTCATTTAATGTCTCCCCTGTCTCTATCCAAATATTACTCTTGAATATTCTTTCATCAGTTAGCTTTTTTAAAATACGTAGACTTGCAGTTTTCACATTAAATATAAGCTTTCTAAAATAATAGCAATTTTAAGCTATTCAATTATAACCATTAGAAATAATGCTGCAATGAATATAGTTGAACAAATGCTTTTGTAGTATGATTGGGCATCTCTTGGGTATATTCTCAAAAGTGGTATTGCTGGATCCTGAGGTAGGTTGACTCCCAGTTTCCTGAGAAACCGCCACACTGATTTCCAAAGTGGTTGCCCAAGTTTGCATTCCCACCAGCAATGGATGAGTGTTCCCCTTACTCCACATCCTCTCCAGCATAGGCTATCATTGGTGTTTTTGATTTTAGCCATTCTGAAAGGTATAAGATGGTATCTCAAAGTTGTTTTGATTTGCATTTCCCTGATTGCTTAGGAAGTTGAACATGACCGTAAGTGTCCTTTGGCCATTTGAACTTCTTCTGTTGAGAATTCTCTGTTCAGTTCAGAACCCCCTTTTTTTAAATTGGATTAATTAGAATTTTAATGTCTAGTTTCTTGAGTTTTTTATATATTTTGGAGATCCAACCTTTGTCTGATGTGGGGTTGGTGAAGATCTTCTCCCATTCAGTAGGATGCCTTTTTGTCTTAATAACAGTGTCCTTTGCTTTACAGAAGCTTCTCAGTTTCAGGAGGTCCCATTTATTCATTGTTGCTCTTATTGTTCAACTATGTTCATAGCAGCATTATGTGTAATAGTCAGAACCTGGAAACAACCTAGATGCCCCTCAATGGAAGAATAGATAAAGAAAGTGTGGAATATACACATTAGAGTACTACTCAGCAGTAAAAAACAATGATATCTTGAATTTTGCAGCAAATGTATGGAAATAGAAAACGCTATCCTGAGTGAGATAACACAGAGCCAAAAAGATGAATATGGTATGTACTCACTCATTAGTGGACTCTACCCATAAACAAAGTCCACAAGCCTAAAGAAGCCAAATAGCAAGGTGAACCAAAGAAAAACATATATAGTTCTCCTGGAAATTTGAAGCAAACAAGATGGCCAGGCAAAAGTTGGGAGCACGGGAGTGGGGGTAGGGAAGGGGGTGGAGTTGGTAAAGGGGAGTAGGGGAAGGAGAAGGGAGAGGGGAAGGACTGGGGAGAGCTTGGGGGAGTGGGAGAATGGAGATGGAGGAAGGGCAGATATAGGAGCAGGGAATAAGGTATCTACATTAAGGGAGCCATTTTAGGGTCGGCAAGAGACTTGGCTCTAGCGGGGATCCCAGGTGTCCGCGGGGATGTCCCCAGCAATGTCCTTGGGCAGCTGAGGAGAGGGTGCCTGAACTGGCCTTGCCCCACTATCACACTGATGATCATCTCGAATATCACCATAGAATCTTCGTCCGGCGATGGATGGAGATAGAGACAGAGACCCACATCCATATCAGAGCAATGGACTGAGCTCCCAAGGTCCAGTTGAAGAACAGAAGGGAGAAGATGAGCAAGGAAGTCAGGACCGTGAGGGGTTGGTCCACCCACTGAGACAGTGTTCCTGACCTAATGGGAGCTCACCAAATCCAGGTGGACAAGGACTGAAGGAGCATGTAATAAAACCGGACTCTGAATGTAGCTGCCAAAGGGGGCAGACTGAAAAGCTATCGATAATGGCACTGGGACCTGTTTCTACTGCATGTATTGGCTTTTTGGGACCCTAGTCTATTTGGATGCACACCTTCCTAGGCCAGGAGGGAGAGGGGGAGGGCCTTGGACTTCCCACAGGGCAGGTTACCTGCCCTCTATTAAGTAAGGATGGAGAGAAAGGGAGGAGGGGGAGTGGGGGAGTGGGAGGGGAACGGGAGGAGGGGAGGTAGTGTAAATTTTTGAATGGAAAAATAAAAATAAAAATAATTATAACCATTAGAGAATTTTGGGGGACATACTCATTCACTTTTCAAATGAATCTGACTTTGCAGGTTGGATTCTACAAGGGACAGGCACTGAGACGGAAATGATAGAATGCAAACTTGGGAGGGCTCTGGACAAGCACAGCTGAGATGGGAGAGAGGAAGGGTAGCACTATTATGAGCTGAAATGTGTCCCTGAAGACTCTGGGTCCTCAAAGTTAAAGCATCCTCAATACAGGCTATTATTTTGCCTGTGTTCTCACCATGAGCCACAAAGAAGAGGTTGTACCAAAAGAGAATAAATTTGCAAGGGCAGTATTGTGCATTCAGATGGAAGTGAAGGTACTGAGGAAGATTCTCATTGTATATTCCAGGCAGGCCTCCAACCTACGACTCTTCTACCTCTCTTTTAGAATGTCTGGATTGCACCACCAAGTCTGGTCAAAAGGAAAATTATTGACTTTCTGCTTCTTGGTTTTGTTTCTTGGCTAGCAGCCATGAAAATGCCTTCTACAGGACTAGGCTGTGATACTCAGGGATCATGGACAACATCTCAGGCAAGGCTACAAATTCTTACTTTTCTTTCACAGATCTTTAGTTTTTATGAGAGAAAGAGGCTACAACCTGGAATACTGAACATAAAGAACTAACTACCTAGCGCTATTCGCCTAAAAATGGGGACAGTGTTTTCTACACCATTAAGAACAACTTATACTTTTACAAGTTTACTTATTTTTAAACTTAACTTCAATAGCATTTTGGCAATTAAACATAAATATTAAAATGTACAAAACAACTACAAAGAGGAAAATTGGTATATGATAAAATGGTTTAGAACCAATGACCCTTTTTTTGCTGTTGTTTGTTTTTTGAGACAGTCCTGGCTGTCCTAGAATTCACTTTGTAGACCAGAATGGCCTATCTCATAGAGATCCAACTGCCTCTGCCTCACAAGTGCTGGGATTAAAGGAGTGCACCCCTACTGCCTGGCTTCCAATGACGTGTTTTTAAGTGACTAGTGAAGTTTGTTTTTGGATATTGTGTAATTACTTCCTGAAAACCTAGAATATAACATATCTGCATTTAAGTACCATCGAAAGAAAATACACACAAATCTTTTAAGGCTCATTTTTCCAAAGGAGAAACATAATTTTAATGCCATTCTTAATTTCCTCACCAGTAACAAAGAGAACAATGTATGTATCACATTACTAATGTAAGGGGTTGTATGTGGCCTGTGTACTCTCTCTTGCTAAAGTCATACATAAATGTAATGATTTTCCTATAAGACTCTGACAGTGCAGGTTCCTCAGCTGTAAGTCCAGAGTCAGTGAGCTCCCACAGCTTGGGTCAGTTGTCTCTGTGGGTTTCCCCATCATGGTCTTGACCCCTTTGCTCATATTATTGCTCCTCCTGCTCTTCAACTGGACTCTGAGAGCTCAGCCCTGCACTTAGCTGTGGATCTCTGCATCTGCTTCCATCACTTACTAGATGAAGGTTCTATGATGACAATTATAGTGGTTACCAATTTGATTACTGGGGAAGGCCAGTTCAGGCACCCTCTGCACTATAGCTTAGAATCTTAGCTGGGGTCATCTATGTGGATGTGGGTGAGAGTTCTGTGGTTAGGGCAGTCTGTGGTGGGCACTGTCAGTGGGACCAGGATTTATCCCCAGTAAAAGAATTGGGTATTTGGATCCTAGTCCTATGGAAGGAGTCCTTGCTCAACCTTGATACAAGGCAGAGGGGCATTGCCCTGCCTCAATTTGATATCCCAGAATTTGTTGACTCCCCATGGAAGGTCTTACCCTCTGAGTTGGGGGAGGTGTGCTTGGGGAAGCAGGAGGAGAGGAGGGAGGGGAACTGTGGTTGGTATATAAAATAATAAAAAGAAATTTAAATAAATATTTTAATAAGACTGAAAGGTTGATACTGTGGAATTTGTAGTAATTCAATTCATTTTTTTATCATAGACTGTTCTTGGTTCAAGTGCAAGGTAGAACTATGTTTTCTGATCAATGACTGAGATTTCCAAAGACTGTGGATAATTGGGCCATTATATTGTACAGGTAAAAACAAAGCTTTTTTAATTAAAATATTTTTCATTTTTTTAAAAAAATTCTACAACAACCTATTTCTGTCTGAGCACATGCAGCATGAGCAAGCACTACTCAGAATATCTCCTGTTGAGATTTTAAACTAGACATCGCCTATTGCATTGCAATCACAGTCCATGAAACTACAATATACTATAATGGCTCCTCTTGTTTTCCAAACTGCTACTTTTGCATAAAGTGCTCTCTGTAACCTAATCAACCACATAACCTTCCTTTACAGAAGTAGAATGGGTCTAAAATGTGGGTGGGTGGATTTTGTAATAGGAATGAAAATATTAGAGAGTAGAAGAATGTAATGTCCTCACTGTATATGCAGAACTGGGTTATTGGGCAGTGGTGTTCTTAGAGTATATAGCAGGACTTTATGATCAACCTTCAAGAACTGAAAAGAAATTTCTCCATGTGTAGACACTCATGGTATTATAAAAATATGTATATGTATTAATGTGTTTGGAATTGAATTTCTCTGTGATTGCCAAGAATAAAATGTTGAACTGATCTTTGCTTTAACTTTCAAACTAATAAAAATTTTAAATTTTAGAACAAAAACTAAAGAGATATATCCATTTCCAATCCTTAAATATATATTGAATTTGTTAGTAAAGCAGAAGATTAATCTGGATGTGTGAAATCCATATGCAAAAAAATATGGACAAATGCTCTCGCTAAAATTAAAAGTTTCTCTTCCAGCTGCCTAAAACTGGAAGGAATATTTGTTCTTTGTTTTAAGAAAGATGTATTTCTGTACAATTTTGCTCTTTTATTATAATAAAGTCATAGAAGATAAAACTATTGTTCTGTGAAGAAGCACATTGGTGCAGAAAAATTTTAAAGTTAGTCCAGAAAGCAAGCTAGAAATAATGTCTTCTATGTTTCTGAGAACTATGGGTGAAATGGAAGAAGAGCGATTTTGTTTGCTATCTAGAGAAGAGAGGATACTTACTTCCTTTAAGAGGGTTTCATCCTCTGCCCAAGCATATGTCTTTTACTGCAGTTTACTTACTTTGGATTGAGGTGGTGGCATCTTGTTGCAGATATAAGGCGTTGGTAGCTAGGAATAACACCTAAAAGATTTATCAGTCAATCAACATTGTGAAGGCAAATCTCAGAGAAAGGCTAACAAGCAGTGATATCAAATTTAAATTTAATGAGTAAATATTTGATACTCAGTGCTCAAAGTGATAAATAACTAGAACATTTATTTGACTCTAGAATAATAGATTTTAGCTTAGCTAGGAATTTTCTTTTCAATTTTAGGAGCATATTTTACGTGACCCAGGATCCATTTCTGTGAATGTAAGTATAGAAAAAAACAAGACAGTGTACCACATATAAGGCTTCACACCAATATGTACTGAGGCACTA
The DNA here is from genome assembly GCA_004026605.1 of Ondatra zibethicus. Lineage (NCBI taxonomy): Eukaryota > Metazoa > Chordata > Mammalia > Rodentia > Cricetidae > Ondatra > Ondatra zibethicus. The sequence continues at coordinate 38,927 of PVIU01006991.1, read as the reverse complement.
ATCAGAGTATTCAGATTATTAAATAAATACCAGAATCCATTCATCTCTATATGTATAAAAAGGAAATGTGCTATCCTATCCTATCTATCTTTGTATCTATGTATCTATGTATGTATGTATGTATGTATGTATCTATCTATCTATCTATCTATCTATCTATCTATCTATCTATGTATCTATCTATCATCTATTTATCATCATTTAACTATATATCTAATCTGTATAAACATACATGCATAATTCATGGTTTTTTGTCAGAAATATATTAGAATGAAATTACATGATTTTGTGGGAATAGTATGCAACTGGATATCAGTTATAATATCAACTAAAATAAGGTATAAACAAAAAGAATGCCACTCCGATCCTCTGTGACAGTAGTAAAGATCTTTACCACAGAGTCGTCTCTTCTGCCTCTTATATGGCTTTCATTCTGCTAAAATTAGAAGGGAACCTTTAGATCAGTGTAACTCCTTCGCAGCTGTGGCTCTTAACATATTTTTACATCACTGTGAAATCTTTTTGAAACTGAGCCTTTATGCATGTCCAAGGAGCATCAATAAATTACCTTTTGTATGACTGCTCTGAGAACTGAATGTATCATTTCAAAAGATGTTTTTTAAAAAGCAACCCTTCATTTAATTTGATGCTGGCTGTTGGCTTGCTGTACTTTGCTTTTATTTTGTTCAGCTATGTTCCTTATATTCTTGATATCCCCAAAACCTATATCATAAAGGTGTGTTGGATTTTGTTGAATGCTTTTTCAGCATCTAATGAGATGATCATATTATTTTTCTTCCAGTTTATTTATATGGTGGATTACATTGAAAGATTTTTATATGTTGAACTGTGCCTGTATCTCTGGGATGAAGCAGACTTGATCATGTTGGATGAATTTTTTGATGTGTTCTTGGATGTGGTTTGCCAGTATTTTATTGAGTATCTTTGCATCTATGTTCATGAGTGAGATTGGTCTGTAATTTTCTTTCTTGGTTGAGTCTGTGTAGTTTTGGTATCAGGATAACTGTAGACTCAAAGCAGTCCCACTAAATCAGGAACAAGAAAAGGCTTCTACTCTTCCCATATCTATTTTACTTAAACCTTGAAGTTCTGGCTAGAGCAATAAGACAACAAAAGAAGATCAATGGGATTCAAATTGGTAAAGAAGAAGTCAAACATTCATTATTTGCAGATGATATGATAATATATATAAGTGACCCAAAAAACCCTATTAGGGAAATTCTACAGCTGATAGATACCTTCAGTAATGTTGCAGGATATAAGATCAACTCAAAAATCAGAGAAAAGTTACCCTTCACTGTAGCCACAGATGACATAAACTATCTTGGGTTAACACTAACCTAAGAAGTGAAATACCTGTTTGACAAAAACTTTAAGTCTTTGAAGAAAGAAGTTGAAGAAAATACAAGAAAATGGAAAGATCTCCCATGCTCTAGGATAATAGGATCACATAACAAAAATGGCAGTCCTACCAAAAGCAATCTATAGAATCAATTCTATTAAAATCACAACAAAATTCTTCACACACTTTGAAAGAATAATACTCAACTTCATATGGAAAAACAAAGAACACAGGATATCCACAACAACCCTGTACAATAAAGGAACTTCTAGAGGCATCACCATCCCTGACATCAAGTTCTATTAGAGAACTATAGTATTAAAAACAGCTTGGTATTGGCATAAAAACAGAGAGGTTGACCAACAGAATCGAATCAAAGATTCAGGTATTAATCCACATATCTATGAACACCTGATTTTTGACAAAGAAGCTAAAATATACAATGGAAAAAAGAAAGCATCTTCAACAAATGGTACTGGCATAACTGCATGCCAACATTTAGAAAAAGGAAAATAGATCAATATGTTTTCTTTTTTAAATAAATGAAGAAACCCACATTTAGTGATGAGAATACTCACATAGTTTTTTTGTATACTAATAAATATTTACTGTATTAGCATCTTTTCTTGGTTCATAAAATAAAACAGTTAATGTAATGTCTAGCTATACTCATTTTTTCCCTAATAGAGGAAATTAAGATAATTTTTATTTTCCAGATTATTGAATTGCTTAATGTTTTTATTAATAGTTTTGAAAAAAAAGGAAAAATTTTGAGTTTTTTTTTATGAAAAAAGACATAGTAAGTAGGGCCATTGAGAGCCAATGTTGTTCATACAGCCTATCTCTCAGATGTTACAGAGGCTTGTTATAGACATACAAGAGTGGCGTTACTTTGTCTTGGCCTGTGGCTGGAAATCACTTAATGTCTTTTACTATATCAAAGAATGATAGGCTACCTTCCTGTTACTCATGAATTCCTTCAAATTGAGAAAATTACTTACTTCTCTCTGGGAAAGTATACATCTTCTGTAAAGAACAAGCCTGAGAGACTTCAGTACTCATTTGTGACTAGCAGAATCACCAAGTTAAGGAAATACAACACAGTTTTAGAAGGGAAAGCTAATTACTGTCTCCAAAGCTTTCTTAACTCAGCAAGAACACTTTTGTCTAGAAAATAAGATAACGGGTTTTAAGTCTTCTAAAGATTACTCCTACAAATGCCTTCTAAATTAAACTATAATCCCTGCTTCATTCCAAATGTGTCCTTTTGTGGAATTATGAGGAAAAACTCTTGTACTTACATACTAATATATAATTTTACAAAGTTTGTGTCCCATCCATTTTTTCTAATAACTCAGAGAGTCTAACTTAGTTCCTACATCCAGGGCATATAAAGCCTGTCAACTTTAAAATTGTCTCTTTCTTTCTTTGTCTTCTACCCAAACTGAACTTCCTTTCCCAGTCTTAGTTTAAAAAGCATTTAGCTCTTAAGACATTTCTAAGACTTTTTTTGTCAGGGTTTCAGAGCCAAGGATTTAATTCCACAAAATATTAAACTTACATAACTCACATTTTAAGATAAATCACTGCATAAATCATTTATATTTCTCTGCATTAAAATAAAATACTGAAAATTTATCTTTTTATTATACTACTATATTTACAGAATTCTACTTCTATTCATATATGATATTTTGTGAGGATGTAATTTGAGGAATGAACTTGATATGTAAACCTAACTATTCTGGTATTATTTAAATGTTTTTGGAGGTGTTGCCTAAAATAACAACTAGTCTTTTACTTAATTGTGAATAGTAATTATGTAAAATTTACAAAAATCATTTTCTTTGCTAATTTTATAAGAGAATAGATATATACACATTCTTTACAGAGTAATGATAGTTTAAAATATATTCTAAGTCAGGAAAGATAGCATTCAACTGTAATCTGAGGACTAGGAAAATAGAGGCAGGAGGAACAGTGTGTCATGGCTATCCTCAGCTGTATTGTGATTTTGAGAACAGCTAGAACTATATGTGTCATTATCTCAAAACTAAATAACTCATTGTGTTCTACGTGTCTTCTGTAGTCTGGAATAGAGGAGATGAGGTATTTTTTCAATCTGGATTTTGCTTATTGTAGGCTTGTCCAGTTTGAAGACCATTAATGTAAAGAAACACACTGCAAGAAAGTATTGTATGCGTAGACACTGTAGAGACCGGGACATGCAGTACTGACTGTAATTAGGTCAAGATTCAGATCCAGTTAGCAACCCAATACTTAGAGGTACGAAAATGTCTGACCATGTTTAACCAATGGAACCAGATACTTAGAAGCATTTAAAGACAGCCTCTTGTCTTCATGAATTTTAATCTAATAATGCTCAATGCAGCTCAGTGTTAAATATTTATAATAACATTTTAGATAGAAATTATCCTGAAGGGGAGAAGTTTAAAATCTCCAAGATGAACAATATCTTAAACAATGAAATTAGAATCCAAAACCCTGTTCTTTTTTTTTCTTCCAACTGTTTCACAAGACAAGATCATAGCTGCTTGTTCAGCATGGCACCCGAAACTGCCAATTGTGAGATGCTGGAGATGACAGGTCTATCATACTCAGTTAGAGCCTATTTCTTTGTCAAATTCAGTTCTTAATGTATTCTTTTTTCATACACGCTGCCCAATAAATATGTATGTACTTAGACAGGTGCATATTCGTCACTGGCTAAAAAGTAATTGTCATTCAGACAGCTATGTCTTACTATTGCTGGGAGATAATTGGATCAAGCTTGCATCTTTGACATTGACATTCTCATAGTAATTTTTTGTTTTTCTATCTGCTTGCTTGGCTTTTTCAAGCCTATGGGTTTATAAAACAGCACCCCCACCTATTATGAATCTTTGGCTAAAAGATTAAGACTGCTGTATTTTTAATTGAAATTAATTCTTTTCTCATACAATACATTCTGATCTAAGTTTTCCCTCCCTCCACTACTCCAGTCTCCCTCCATCATCTCTTGTCTCCTCCAGATGCACTCATCCTCTGTCTTTTCTTCAATAAATTTCAGGCCTCCAAGAGATGACAATGAAACAGGAAAAAACAAGACAAAAGCCCTCATATGGAGGGTGGAGATGACAACCCAAATGAGGGAAGGAGTCCTAATAGAGAGAAAAGGAGTCAAAGATACCTGCTCCCACTATTAGGACTCCAATAAAAACACCAAGCTAACAACTATAACATACATGCAGAGGTCCTGATCCAAACCTATGCAAGCCCCATGCTTGCTGCCTCAGTCTCTGAGCCCATATGAACTCTGATTTTTTTGATTCACTGGGTCATGTTATACTGGTGACCTCCACTGTTACTGATGCATACAATCAATATCATTTCTCCACCTCTCCCATGAGATCTTCCTGATCTCCTAGGAGAGTTATTTCTTTTCTTTTCCAGTTGTATTTGATTCTACCTTAAGTCTATGGGCTATTGATTCTCCAATTTGGGGATATTCAGGTAGCGTAGAGCTTGGGCTCCCTCTCATGGAATGAGCCTCAGGTAAAACCAAATACTGGGTGAATATTCCCACAGTCCTGCTTTGCCATGCTTCCAGCACATTTTGCTGGCAGGATGACTGTAGCATGACGGTTTTGTGTCTGGATTGACCTCCAGACTTCTCGTTCCATAGTTTGCAGAATTTTTTTTCTTGTGCCAAAGAGACTAGAACATAGGGAAGAAAGCTCTGTGTAGGCACCAATTACGCTCTATTTTCAGTGAGCTATGTGAATATTGTCCTTGGAAATGGGTCCCTGCTGTGGGACTATGGTCTATACCCTGTCACTTGTATTTTAAATAAATGCTGATTGGCCAATAGGAGGGCAGGAAGTATAGGCGGGACAACCAGGCAAAAAGTAGAGGTGGGACAATGAGAATTCTGGGAAGGGGGAAGTTTCTGTCTGGAGTCATCACCCAGATACAGAGAAGCCAGATGCAGAGCAAGCAAGATGTGACTGCCTCTCCGAAAAAGGTACCAAGTCACATGGCTAACACCGACAAGAATTATGGGCTAATATAAGTTATAAAAGTTAACAAGAAGCTTGAGTTAGTAGGCCAATCAGTTTATAACTAAAGTAGACCTCTGTGTGTTTCTTTGGGACTGAATGACTGCAGGAACTGGGTGGGACAGAAATCTCAGTCAACAGGGCCCTATGTGGTAAGTTTTCCTTGAGCAAACTTTTGTCCTAACATCAGGCTAGGCTGCTTATGAAACTCCATGGGATCCCCTTGGTCAACAATTCAACCAAGTGCAGCCCAGTCTCACCACTGATAAACTTGACCAGCCACAAAAGAACAGCCAGCCTATACCCTGTATTCCCATTACTAGGAGTTTTCACTATGGTCACCCTCATAGATTCCAGGAATTTTCTTCTGCACTGGGTTTTGATACCACATCCCCAATTCTCTCCAGTTCTCATAAGTTCTCCTCAGTTCCTGCTCTTTCTGCCAATAATCTATCCCTCCATCCCCTATCTGAATAATCTTTCTACACACAGTGTCAAAATGTCTGTGTTTTACCTCACCTGTCTAAGGCACTTTCTGCAAGCTGCAAGGCCAATAGGTAGGCAAAGAGCATAGGCAGGATTACCAGACAGAGATAGGAACTATAAGTAGAAATCGGTGAGATGTGAGATTAGTCATCCAGACATGAGGGAAACTGGAAGTATGGCAAGATAAGAAGCCACATGACAAAGCAAAGATTAAATAAATAGGTTGATGTAAGTTTTAAGAGCTAATTGGGAAAAACCCTAAGCTAAGGCCAAGCTTTCATAATTAATAAAACATTTTCATGTCATTATTCAGAAGCTAGACATCCAAATAAAGACCTGCTACTTTGGGCATCCAATGTGGAGACATGTATATTCAATCATAGGGTCTGAGGAAACAAATAAAAGTTCTGTACATGGAGCCAGACTTGGTTTTCTGGCACTGACAGTCTCTTACAGGTGTGTGAATGCTCACTGTGGGTTAGTCATTGCATGTGCTTAGATGCTAAAGAATGAAAAGGAAATGAGTATATACAGTCAGAAAATATAGTTTGAAAATAATAAAATGAAGTTCTTAAAGACAGAGTAAAGTAATATAAAAAAATCCTCGTAAGGATGGGAAATAACATAAGGAGTTTGGACCCTATATATTTCTTTATTTCCTTAAGATTTTTAAAATGTTAATGAGCAAAAAGCAATAGCTACCAAGAGACATTGGATTGTTGAAAAAACTACTAAATTAAATCAGCCTATATATTTTAAGTATGTCTCAACTACAGAATGGAAGCCAGGAAAAATGTTACATTGGGGGAAAAGTTGTGTGTTGCAGAACATCTGCTTAACTATGAAAAGCTATGTTGTATTTGCTTAACTATATAATATATGCTGCATCTGTTTAACTATGTAAAGAAGTATTACATTTGTTTATGGTGTGGAATATTTGCTTAACTATATAAATATGTGCTGTATTCTCTAATTATGTAAAGATGTGTGGTTGTTTCACCTTACATGGCTAAGGCACTTGATTGCTCTAATAAAAAATGAATGGCCAATAGTGAGTGAAGGTATATAAGGTGAGTTCTGGGCAGAAATAGCAAATAGGAGGAGGAATTTAGGCTTGGGGGGTAAGAAAGAATAATAGATACCAAGGAGATGCCACTGGCAAGAATCCAGACATGGAAGAAGCAGGAAAAGAAGACATACAGAATGAAAGAAAAGTTAAAAACTGTGCGGCAAAAATGTAGAAGAATAGAAACAGGTTAAATTAAGGTAAGACCAAGCATTCATATAAAATTAAGTCTCTGTGTCTTTATTTGGAAGCAGGTTGGCAGCCCAAGGAAAATTCCATACACAGTTATTTCTTTACTTCCACAGGAAAGGAAAAGCTAAGGATTCTTTCAAAATAATGAAGATCAGATTTGATCAGGGGAGACTTCTTAAAAATCTTGATCACAGACAGGAAGAAATAAACAAAGAATAATCACAAGACAGGTGATGTATAAGGTGATTCCTGTATGTGGGAAAAGCTCTGAGATTGATTGTGACATGATAGATCTTGCTGGCTACAGGGCACTCATGGCTTATTAAATGCTATACTTTCATATGGCATGGATGGGTATTTATATTATACTTGGGTTATACAGTTCAAACAGATTTACAAAGTTGGCATAAGTCTTTTAACTTCTCAAACATAGATCATCAAATCATCTTTAGGTCCTTTGTGCATACCATTGTGCTAATGCAGATGTGTTTATTACCTTTAAAGATCTGTGAATTTTCATAACAACAGGATCAGACATCAATGAGGGCAAGACAAGTAATATAGTCCATTTTATCCAATCTCTCATAATGTCTCTGTTGAAGCTTCCTCAAAATACTACTCAGGACAACTTCAAAGCTGTTAGTTAAAATGGTCCAGCCTCACATACTTCTCCAGCCAGGGCTTCAGATAAGCTCAGTACTTTGTTAGAGACTGACCAACAAATGACACCACTATCTCTTCTAGGACTTTACTATTATTTCAATATTCTCAGGGTACTCTAAAGGTGTTTCCCCAAGACAACAGGAAGTAACTATAAGACACCCAGATTTCCAAGAGATGGGATGTGTGGCTTTTGTTATTTGTTGTGTTATGGATTATTGTCATCATTTAGGGGGTTAGTTACAAGTTGTTATTGGTCATGGTCAGAGAGAAAATTAAACAAAGTAGGTTAGATTAAGGTATTTATTTTTCATCTATCCTTCTTTCTCTCCTATCTAGTTAAAAGAAGAAAGGAAGGAAAAAGAGGAAGAGGAGGAGGTAAAGAATAAAAGAAGTATGAGCAGGAAGAAGAAGAAGAAGAAGAAGAAGAAGAAGAAGAAGAAGAAGAAGAAGAAGAAGAAGAAGAAGAAGAAGAAGAAGAAGAAGAAGAAGAAGAAGAAAGAAGAAGGAAGAGGAGGAGAAGGAGGACGTAAAAGGATAAATTAGTAAATCTAACTTTAAACTAAAAAGCAAACTACTACTCTCAAATATTTTACTTTGGTATAGATTTTTGTATATTGATACAAATTCAAATTTATTTTAGTTATAGCATACTCTATAAATGTTTATATTCTTATATAAGGGATTTTACCTATGCAGATCATTTTAAAATGTACTATAAAGTTATAGTCCTTGAAAGCTATTATTACAAACTGTTTAGAAATGTAGTTTAGTAGTTAGTCACATATAACAATCGAACTTATAGTTATGTTAGGTATGTTTTGAAGGTTAAACAGATATATTTTAGATAGGTGGTATTCAAACTCTTAAGAAATCTACAAAATATGACATCTAAGATGTTTTGGTATCATAAGACTTTTTGTGGTAGTCCAAAGATAGTTCTACAATCCTTTCCAAACACAATCTCTCCAGGTCCAGTCCCTACCTTTCCACAGTTCACTTACAAATTTCATGCAATTCATTCTCTTCTCAAGGTCTGTTTCTACCCTAGAGGTCTTTTCTTTACTAAACTCTCTGAGTCTGTGGATGGTAGGTAACTATCCTTTACTTAACAGCTAAAATCCAGTTATAAGTGAGTACATATTCTTTTCTTTCTGGATCTGAGTTACCTCACTCAAGATGATTTTTCTTCTAGCTCCATTATTTGGAGTTCATATTGCTATTCTTTTTAACAGTTGAGTGGTACTCCATTGTTAAAATATCCCACCTTTTAATTATCTGTTCTTCAGTTGAGAAATATATAGGTTGTTTTCAGTATTATAGTTATCATTAATAACACTACTGGGAACATAGTTGAACAAATGTGTTTGTGGTGGGATTGAGCATCCTTTGGGTATAGGCCCAAGAGTGGTATAGCTGAGTTTTGAGGTAGATCAATTCCCAATTTTCTGAGGAACTACCATATTGATTTCCATAGTGATTGTACAAGTTTGCAGTCCTACCAATAATGGAGGAGTATTCCCTGGGTTCCACACCCTTACCAGCATCTTTGCCATTCTGATAGATATAACATGGAAGCTCAAAGTATTTTGATTTGTCTTTCTTTGATGTCCAATGTTGAACATTTCATTAAGTGTTTCTATCCATTTGCAATTCTGCTATGGAGAATTCTTCTTGAATACTTGAATAGCCCTTTATCTATCCTTTGTTTTTTTTTTTTTACAGAATATGGCATTTAATATGCTTAATAACCCAAGGCTCTTCATGATAGTGAGACACATTTGTTCCTGACATCATCCATTTACTTCAATAGTGTATGATTGGCATTGAAGAACCTTGAATCAGACCAATGATTCTTTGTGATGAATGCCTGTGTGTAAAGATGTATGAATTAAGGGGTTTACTGCATGTTACACTGGGTCACACTGTAACAAGATTTTCCATACTTCCCATTTTTTCTCTTGTTTTTATTACTTAAAAAATATCAATCCAAATTCCCACTCCCTCCCCTCCTCCACTCCTCTCAGTCCATCCCTCTCCCTCCACAGACCCTCCCCTCACCCCTCCAACCCTAGGGGAGTGCTATGCACCCTGCCCTGTGGAAAGTCCAAGGCCATTTCTACTACATCTGGGTTGCGCAAGGTTTACATCAAAAGATACTAGGATCGCATGAAGCCAGTATATGCAGTAGAGACACATCCCAGTGTCACTATCAGTGACCCCTTAGTCTGCCCCAGCTGTCAGCCTCCTTCAGAGGGGTTTGGTTGTTCGCATGCTCATTCACTCCCAGTCCAGTTGGAGTTGGTGAGCTCCCATTAGTTCAAGCAAACTGTCTCAGTGGATGAGCCCCTCATGGGCTTGAATTCCTTGCTCATACTCTCACTCCTTCCACTCTTCAACTAGATTTGGGAGCTCAGTCCAGTGCTCTGAAGTGGGTCATTGCCTCTGTTCCCATCTGTTGTTGGATGAAGGTTCTATGGTGATATTTAAGATAATCATCAGTCTGACTACAGGGTAAGGTCAGTTCAGAACCCTCTCTTCTATTGCTTAGGGTCTCAGCTGGGTTCATCTCTGTGGGTTCTTGGGCATTTTTCTAGAGCCAGGTTCTTGCTAACTCAATAATGGCTCCCTCAATCGAAATATCTCTTTCCTTGCTCTCATATCTGTCCTTCCTCCATCTCAACCATTCCATTCCCTCAAGTTCTCCTCAACCCCCCTTATCTCCCTCTATGTCCCACCCCTGCTCCCAAATTTTTGTCTGATTCCAATTTCCAGGTATGTCTATATATGTTTTACTTTAGGTTCACCTTATTACTTAGTTTCTCTAGGATCCTGAACTGTATATATGCTTGTTGCTCTTTGTTTATGACTATCCACTTATGAGTGATTACATGCCATATTCATTTTTGGGGGGTCTGGGTTACCTCACTCAGGATAATGTTTTCTAATTCCGTCCATTTGCATGTGAAATTCAAGATGTCATTATTTTTTATGTTAGAGTAGTACTCGAAAGTGTAGATATGCCACACGTTATCCATTCTTCAGTTGAGGGGCATCTAAGTTGTTTTCATGTTCTGGCTATTACAAATAATGCTGCCATGAACATAGTTGAACAAATGATCTTGTAGTATGATTGAGAGTCTTTATCTATTCTTAAGGATGAGCATCCTGTTGTGGTGTTTTGAAAGAAAATCACCCCCAATTGGAGTTACACTATTAGGAGGTGTGGTGCTCTTGTAAGAGTAGGTATCATCTTGTTGGAAGAAGTGTGTATCTGTGCAGGCAGGCTTTGGGGTCTCTTTTCTAATTTCTCTCAGTGTGACAGTCAGTCAACATCCTGTTGTCTCTGAGTTAAAATACAGGGCGTCAGCTCCAGCAACAAGTCTGCCTGCTGGCCACCATGTTCCCTGCCATTATAGTAATGAACTGAACCTCTGAATTTGTAAGTGAGTGCTCTCAATTACATGTTTTCATTTATAAGAGGAGTAGCCATGGTCATGGTGCCTCTTCACATCAATAAAAATCCAAACTAAGAGCCCTGTCTTTACTGTACTTTTAAAGTCAACATTCACCATATTCTCTTATTTGCTTCTTGATTCTATTCAAACCTAAAGCAAGCACTCACTCAAAATATAACTTCAGTCCAATGTCAAATATCTTCCTCAAATACATTTCCTGAGTAGAAATTCAAAATAATTAATTCTGTATTTCCTTTTTTTGAATTTTAGTCCAAGTAAAAAGCAAATTCTTCATTACTTCTGAGTTTGAACTACTTTATATACAGTATCTAGTCAATGACCCATCCTGTTCATTAAAAATACTCTTGAGAATTTAAATTCTTCCCTAACTCTCTTTATATAAAATCAAATCACCATGCACTGTAAATTCTCTCACTCCATCCATGAAATCTTCTCTATTTTCAGTGTGTGACAGTTTTTTAAGCCGCCCTCCTATCTCCTGGGACTGTTGCCATTACCTCCCTATGGGTCTCCTTACATTTTCCTTTCCACCTTCTCATCCACTCTCGCTCTAAGCAGAGGGTTTGTGTGGGACTGTGACTGAGACACCCATCCTACTATTCCTGTCAGAAGAACATACAAAATGGATAGCTACTTTGTAAAAATAATTTAAAATTGCAGAGAAAGGCATGTTGCTCCATATGGACCTATTCCATGTGCCAGACCCACATAATCCACATTAACTTTCCTACTAAAGCATATTTATTAGCTAGCTTTTTCAGGAAGAAAATCTTCTATCCGGTGAATCATTGTCTTATGTATACCAGCTATGATTCATCAATACTGTTCTTAATTTCTATAGAAATGGGGAAAATTTTTCTCTATTTTCTACACTTTCTTATACCCAAATTCAGAAAATTCTACTATGTTTTGATGATATGTCTCAATGGTGATGGCTATATTATAATAGGAATGTTTTTAATTAAGAGGCATGGTAGATTTGAGGGTACAGCATTCAGAATTCCTTACTTTTTGTAATAAAACTGCGTGTGATTCTAAATAGGGGTTAGAATTACATGCATAAAAAATGCAGTCATTGGATGTTAGCCAGAGGAAAAGTTGTAAAAATGAGGTAGCAAAAACAACTGCATTGTCCTTGTAGTCCTCAAAGAGTTTCACCTGGGAGAGCTGGTGGGCAGCTTAGAATCCTACAAAAGTATGTCAAGAGGAATACAACATTAACAGTCATCAGCATTCAGGAAGCCATGATAAGGCCAAACTGGGGAAGTAAAACACACACACACACACACACACACACACACACACACACACACACACGAATAAACAGAAAACAAGAAAGGAGAAACCTGAAAACATATATCTATTGTTGTGTTTGCTTCTCTTTGTTTCGTTTTGTTTTCTTCATCAAGGAAGAATTCTTCTTGTCTTTTGAGTTTCTTGATAACAAAGTCATCATGTTGTCCATCCTAGCAACATGTGGAGAAGCAAGATACTAGGTCACTGTAGCCATTCTCTAATGATGGTGGTTTGTTGAAGCCAGTAATAACTAGACATAACAGAAAAATTGTTTAGTGGAAAGATTATCCTTAAAATCAAGTGAAAATTTATTAAAAATAAGTGTTTTAAATTTTGTTTGAAAGTATTTAGAAGTGCATGTGTATTTGTGTATATGAGCGTACATTTGTTGCATGTCAGTTTTTGCATGTGTTTTTTGGTTGTATGAATATTTGTGTGTAGTAATATAAAAATGAATATGAATAAATGCCATATAAATAACAAGATTAGAAAACACAATTTCCATACCCGCAGTTGTACTTAAAAATTCACAAAATTCCACATGAATACATACAATCACAAACTGACAAACTTTATGCAAGATATTATAAGCAAAAATTTTCCTTGTAGTGAACAGTCATTCAATATAACAATTATGAATTTACTGAAGACAAAATCAGGAAAATAATCTGATTTATAGCATCTTCAAAAGAAGAATAGCAGGAGATGAAGATTCTTGTGATTCATGTGATAGTTCTATTCCTCTTTTTTGTGAATTCTTTTTGTGCATCTACAAACCACCTCTCTCTATATAGTTTTTCCCTATCACAAAGCAGGCATCTAAGCTCTGCAGCATGCTTCATATAGTGTGTTCCTACTCCAAAACATCAAAGCAGCAGCAAAGCAATGAATGCACAGAATTATAGGCAAAAGAATCGTTCATTATTAATTTTTATCATGTCTGACATTTATTAAGTTATAGCCAATGAATAGAGAGTTAATTTTACTTGAAAACATATAAGTAATATTATCCTCTTCTTTTAAAGATATCTAACTGTAACCATGTGAAAATTATATTTGAAATCAGAAACCAATATCATTATTACAAGAACAGCAGTAATATAACTTTCATCACAGGACTGTTTGTGTAAAACAGCAAAGAATAACCAGCACTCTATTCACCATTAATATGGAAGACTAATGCCTGGCTTTATTTATAGAAAGTGTCCATTTCATTGCTTTTGTATTAAACTTCTAAAACAGGATACAAATAAGGAGCATTATGGTTTATTAATTTTAATTCAATCCTTTCTACATTTGATGAATAATATAATTTCTTGTCTATTCCAATACACATAAAATCAAAATCTAAAAATATTACTTTGGTGAAGAGTAATTCTTTGATTTTATCAGAGTGTTCTTAATTTATATTTCCTTTCATTTATCTTTTCTTTTTCCATTTATCTTCCTTGTACTTCCAAATGAGTTTGTGAAATTTGTAGAACTGGTGCTGCCGTCAAAATCAGCTTTCCCTTCAACTAATGCTTCACACGTATAGCTTTCTCAGCCCATGCATTTTCAGCTTCAACTGTCACATTGAAAATAAATTAGAGAGTCGCTATCCACTGACTATTGAAGTTCATGAATTAATTCACTTGAATGTTATGGTTTTCTTTGATCTAAGCTATTTTCTCAGTAATAGTGATTTACCTGACATTAAAGGGCAAACTGAGCAATGAGCTTCTGATGCTACATTCACACAATGGCACCAGGATATCAATGAATGGCATTAATTGCACTTGGGATATTTACATGGCAGCAGGATGCAAATATAACATTTTGGGATATACCAAATGTCAGATATTATTATCAGAGTCACACAAGTGGGAGATATAATCATTGCAGCCTATCCAGCTGATAAAGTTTAACACAAACTGCAGTGCAGGCATCTCAAGAGCCTTTAGAAAAAAAAAATCCTGAAGGTAGAACTTAAGAATCTAAATTGTATACAGTCTGACTTCAAAGCATACCTTTCCTAATCCTTCATTGCAATAAGATAAAATGAGAAAATTTTCTCTTTTAATATTCAGTTCTTTTTGTGAGAGACTAAATGGACATGTAAATTTCTGAGGAAATTAACCCAAGCTTCAGATAACCGATTTATTTTTGCAATCATAATTTTACTGTGGAAAATCAGATGTGGTAATACAATTTACTATATGTCTCTGTGATTAAGAACATGTGTATGTGAATATAGGTTTACAACTAAAAGCATTTGCCTCGTATCACTCCTCAGTGTTGTTTTCACTTATTCATTTTCATGCTTGCTTAATATATTTCTGTTTCTGAAAGAATAGAGATCAAGCACAAACCAGTTTCACTCTCTGTATTAAATCCACTGAGAAAGCACTTAATTGGTTTGTTTACTGCTTAACTTATACCTTTTTTGCATTAATTTTGCATTTTTTGTCTTTACTTTTATCATGCTATATTCCAAACTATGACAACTTATACAAACCTTTCAAGTGCTGTTTTCAAGTATTTATTTATTTTTCTTCTCTAAAGGGTCTTTTAAAGTCTAGTGCTGTAATAATCACAAGATAGTCATAGATACAGAATAAAGAAAAAATTCCTCCAGAGGTCATAATCCCAAACTTTTGGTAGCAAGTAATTTAGGATGATAAAAAGGAGACACACTGGTTTCTGGTGAAGGTGGTGGTAGTGGGGCTGGGAATGTAACTTCGCATCAGACACATGACTCTGAATGCATCGATCCCAACCATTGCACATGCGTTGATAGTTGTTGAATCTGAAATTTCTCTGTGCTGGCAAGACGGCACTTGATTCTTATGCCAACAATGTAGACGCAGAGGTGGAATGATTACACATATGGGACTAGCCTGAGTTACAAATAGAGATTCTGTCCCCAACAAAAATAAAACAAGTACAAAACAAATGTTCTTTTACTTTTTGCTTTTTGTTGTTGTTGTTGTTGTTGACACAGGGTTTCTCTACTATGTAATCATGGTTGTCCTGAAACTTTGTGTGTTGTTTATGCCAACTTCAGACTAACAGAGTTTGACTTGCCTCTGCCTCCTGAGGAATGGGACAAAAGGCCTATGGATCCTTTCTGAAATCTTGAGCTTTAATACTGTCATTACCTGATGATAGTTATTACCTTA
Source organism: Ondatra zibethicus (assembly GCA_004026605.1). Classification (NCBI taxonomy): domain Eukaryota; kingdom Metazoa; phylum Chordata; class Mammalia; order Rodentia; family Cricetidae; genus Ondatra; species Ondatra zibethicus. The sequence continues at coordinate 23,166 of PVIU01006991.1, read as the reverse complement.
TTTCTTTGAAATAAAAATACCAAAGAGTGAAAACAATATCAGGAATACTGTTTAGTTGATGTATAGATTTTCCTTCTACAGCTAGTAGTTTAAGGGAATGCAAATTTATTTTATTAGCATCCTTTATCGGGATTTGTTTTTCTCACATGATTATGATATTTCAATCTTTCAAAATACTAATCTGTAATCAGTTGATGTCCATTCAGGGGACATGGATGTTATTTTACAAAGAGACTGGCCACATCGAACATAGTGTAAAGCAAAGTCTTGTTTCCTTTCCTTTCTTTTTTTTTTTTTTGCTTTTTTCTCTCTTTTTTTATTACTTTATAAATAATACCAATCAAAATTCCCACTTCCTCCCCTCCTCCCACTTGCCTCATGTTCCCCCACACACCCTGCCCCCCACCGCCCTCCAGTCCTAAGAAGTCCAAGGCCCTCCCCACTACATCCGGGCTTAGGAAGGTATGCATCCAAATAGAATAGGATCCCAAAAAGCCAGTACATGCAGTAGAGAAAAATCAGTGCCATTGTCATTGGCCCCTCAGTCTGCCCCAATTGTCAACCACATTCAGAGGGTCCGGTTTGATCCCATGCTCATTCATTCCCAGGCCAGCTGGAGTTGGTGGGCTCCCGTTAGCTCAGGCACACTGGCTCAGTGGGTGGACCAATCCCTCGTGGTACTGACTTCCTTGCTCATCTTCTCCCTCCTTTTGTTCTGAGAGTCATAACCAGTATATACATGTCTCCACTCTCAGAAAATGACCCTACATTTGAGTCATCCAGGTACATCAACTCTTTCCCCAGCTAAGAATTTATGACTTTCACTGCTCTATCCCTTGTGTCTCTGTACAGAATTTGTCTCTGATTTTACGAGCTAAGGTGATCAGATTAGAGCTTTCTGGATCATCCAGGATCATCTCCCCATTTTCAAGACTATAACTGAAATTACATCTACAGATTCCATGCTTCCATGTAATGCTCTCTTTTTACAGGTTCCAGGGATTAAGGTATGGGCAGTTTGAGGGGCTCTTCTGCCTATTACAACAAGTAATCTCCTTTTTGCCTTCTCTAACTAATAGATTGCTGAAAGAACAGAAAATCCGGAGCAGTGGAGCTTAAGGCTCAAACATCTATAATAGCACAGAATACACGGACTAAAATGTAGCAAGGACCACATACGCAAACTCTGCCACTGGATGTAATTGAGAATTTCTCAATTAAAACAATTCTTTTTCAATTTTAATGCAAACTATTTAAGACACAGGGCAGGTTCTTCTACCGAAGCAAAAATGTAGCAAATCATTATGTTAAAGAATCAGTTAGTTTAATATGTCCTTAAGTGATCTGTGTTGATGTAAGAATCAGCATGTACAGGAATTGTTCTTAGTGAAGTTGCAATTAAATACTAAGCAGTTAACAATGGATCATAAAGAAGTGATAAATGCCTTAACAGAAAACAGGAGGCAACATATTAACTGCATGCCCTTTCAAATTCCCACATCTCCCTTGCTCAGCTTTCTTTTGAATTGCACGGGTCAACGATATGTAATATAAAAATCAATAAAAAAAAAAGATAAGCCATGGATCCTAGAATTGAAATTCTTTAGATCTGGCAGGACCAACCCTTTCAATTTACTGGATACTAATAATCATTTTCTTCCTCTAACTTCACTAAGGAAAATGTACTTAAGAAGAAAAGATTTTTCTACACCTGTCCACATTCAAGAGTTATTCCATTCAATATTTTGTCTCTGACAGGGAGATTTTTGAAGAACATGACTGTGTATTTCAACTTCTGTGATAATCCAGTGATACATGCTTTTGCCCTGTACTCTCTTGTTTATTCTCTAATGTTTGATATTTCAATTACCTTGTCTGGATCATTTGAAAAATTGTATTAAGGTCAATAGTCCTTCATTTTAAGGATTTAACATAATATAACAGAACAATATTAGATGATTTTGGACATGAAAGGCTTGCATTTTAATTAGAAGTATAAGAAAAATGGCAAAATGAACACAAAGTAAGAAGGCAGTTCTCATTTTTAAATGACATTATACAAATGTTGTAGAACACCTACCATCCTTAAGTTTCCACAAAGCAGGCTATAGCATGTCAACTAGTCATAAATTCTTTTGAAACGCCTCTCTCCCTTTTAACAGTGAAGTCTGAAATGTCCATCAAAATTGATATGTTAAAGTGTTTGTCACTAGCCGGTAGCAGTGTGGAAAGGCAATGGAAATTTTAGTAATTAGAAACAGAAGGTTAAGTTGTTGGAAAGCTCTTCAGAGTGATTTGGGAAAACTGTTTTTCCCTTTCTCTCTGACTACAATGTGCAATTAGCATCATCATCTACTCTGTACTCATGGTTATGATGCTATGCCTCACCTCAAGCACCAGGAAGATAAACCCATTCTGAAAGTATGAGCCAAATTTTCTTGGCTAAGTAGTTAACTGATGGAGTACTCTCACAATCACAGAAAGCTACGAACTCAGTTCCACTCCACAGTCCTTCCTCTAAAGTGTAAAATCTTACAAAGTCCACATTGGTAGATGCATGCTATTAAGATAAAGCCATTTGATTGAACTGAAATAAACACACTTCACCCTGAATCATGTAGTATATGTTGAGCAAGGTAAAATCTAAGTGAGTAATTTTCATGTATTTTAAGAATATAAGGATATAATTTAATACATTAATATGAACAGCAGTGTATGCAAATATTACTATGAACTTTGTTTTCTTGATGGATAAAAGTTACATAAAGTTGCACAGTAACTACACAGAGCAATTTCCCACTCATAAAAGTCACATCAAGAGTGAAAATGAAGGTACATTGCACACTTTTTCACATTTATACTTGTTGCTATTATATAAATTAAGAACACAGGAAAAATGGTAGTTTCTAGAACTTAGGAAATTATTTTATATTTTTTCTCCCAAGGCAAGAAGAAATTATCATATTCAATTTTATGTCATTTGCTGTCACTGAATAAGTATTTTATTTGCTGACGCGTCCAAGTAGTTCTGATGTAGAAGTCTATCTTCATCATGATTTAGTGTCAATAAGTGAAGGAAATCAATGTTATTGAAAGCTAAGCTATATAGAAAATAAAGTTAGTAAGTGGAGGTTTGCAAATGGTTGTGATCTTTTGGTTTCATTGTTTTAGGGTTTGGTTTCTTTCTCTCTTCGTGTGTGTGTGTGTGTGTGTGTGTGTGTGTATGTCTGAGAGAGAGAGACAGGGAGGGAGACAGAGAGCACATGTGTATGCATGCATGAATGTACATGAGTGCACACGTGGTTAGTTGCAGAACATTGTCATGGTCAGTTTCTTTAAAAAATACTTTCTAAACGTGACTGTTGACCCAAATGTTAATTTCCCTGAGGTATCTTTTAAGAAATGTCCTGCCTCAACTTGATATATCAGGTTATGTTGACTCCCCATGGAGGCCATACCATTTCTGAGGAGTGAACATGGGGTGGGAGAGTACAGGATGATAGAAAGGAAGGGAAACTGCTGTTAGTATTTAAAGTGAATAAAATGTTAAAATAAAAGAAAAAAAGAAGCATTGCCTGTTTGGAAGAAAAGGCAGAAATATCTTAAGAACCAGAAGTGAGGGATGACTCTAAGGAAACACTGTCTTTCAACACAATAGGACTGAGGTTTATACGAACTTAAAGCGACTTGGCAGCACACTCAAGACCTGATTATGGTTAAGACAGAAAGTACCATCACACCGAGAGGTGAGGAGCAGACATTGGCTCCAAAATGTATGAAGTACCTTTCTATAATTGATAACCCACAGACGAAGAAACATCATTACTTATATTCTGCATCGAGTGTCACTGGGTATATCAACCAGAATCCAGGGAAATGAACTTAATGTTAGTTTTATTAACATTTTTTTTTTTGCCTTCTTGGACTTTTGTTTTAAAAGTTTGGTTTTTGGTTTATGTGTGTTTGTGTATGGGGGGATTTGTGTGTGGTTTCATGTATTTATTTGTTCATTTTCATTTCTTGTTTGTTTATTTTGTTCTTTTTCTTTATGAGAGAGAGAGAGACAGAGAGAGAGAGAAAACAAAATTAAATAGAAAGGAAAGTGGGAAGCACTTGGGTAAAATTAAGGGAAGGGAGACATGTTCAAATATATCTTATAATTTTTCATTTAAGTAAAGATTTAAAAGATTGTGAAATTAAAATGGAAATTTTGTAGGAAATAAACCTTCAATTTAAACTAAAAATATAGAAAAGAAAACATGTACTGTGACTATAGCACTCTAATCTATATTAGATATAGTCCAATCATATATTATAAAATTCACACATATCAAAAATAAATAGTATTCTTTTTATTGAAAATAAATTATTCTCTCATACTGTACATTTCAGCCACAGTTTTCACACTTCTTAGCCCTGCCTCCCTCTCCCGCAGGTATATCTCTCTACCTCTGTCTCCTCTTCAGAAAAAAAAAAAAAAGCCTCCAGGAGATGACAGACAAACAAGAAAAAACAAAATTCAATAAGAGAAGAATGAGAGAAGGCACAGACTCTCACACTGAACTAGACAAGGTGTCAGAGATATACTGGATCCCACTGCGAGGCATTCCAGAAAAAGACCAAACTAACAGCCATGAAATATATGCAGAGGACCTTGTGTAGAGTCTTATAGGCCTAGTAATTGCTACTTCAGTCTTTGTGAGTCCATATGAACCATGTTTAGGTGATAAGGTAGAATGTAGATATGATATACTATTATGTTTCAGTATTGAATGTAACTTCTGAAAAAAGATTCTGAAATCATATTTTGATATGGGTTGAAGCAGAAATAAGTATGATAAAAAATTTAGAAACAATAATTCATAACTTGGTGAAACACGTTAATGAAACAAATACATCCATTTAGAAGAGACAAAATAAATATGTTTAACAAGTGACCTGTTCTAACAGTTTAGGGGAAAGTGTAAAAGGTAATGTGTTTTTAGAATGAGAAGTGTGGTCGGTTGATGTCCTGCCTGGAAGAGGATAAATCTCATTTTGGTTTGATTAAATTAAAACAACCTTGAAATAATAGTAGAGAATTTATTCTTCAAACCCTAACTATCATACTGTGCCTGCATGATCTCATGCAATTTCCTAAGCTTTGCTTACAGAATCTAAGCAAAAGTAAAATATTATATGCATTCACTTGTGGATAAATGAGGTTCTCATTTGTTTCTAATTACCTCTGATATAAACATATATAATAAAGATGTCAATTCTAATTATAATTAGGTCTTTGAAAACAAACAAGAGTAATTTACATACTAATAAAAAGCACTTGCCTCCAGAATTGACATATTCATCATATTTTCTGTAAAATTATATTATCATAAACTCAGTGGAGATTCTGTGTTAGAAACATAAATCAGGCTGACATTTGAGAACTAGAACATCCTTGAGAAAATTATTAGAAAGGCCATAAAACAGTTTAGCCTGCATGCAGATTCAAAGACATTCTTTTATAGTTCAACAGTTCTGATACGCAGAATGGAGAAGCCTGGTAGAATTCTGTATAAGTTTGTGGTCTGCTTCAGCTACAGACATTTCCACAGTTACAGCTAATTTTGAACTATGACAACAAATACAGGAAAATACCTGTCTTTATGCAATTTAATTGGTAGATATCATGACAAAGAAATAAGTAAGAAGTTAAAAATCAGGCAGTAGTTGATTTTGGTTTAGAATAATCCACTGTTTATTGGCTGGTTAGTGAATGATATTTGGATTAAATAAACCTCCATTGATAAACTGCCTTCATCTTAGATATTAAAACAAAGTATAAAAATCAGGGTTCAAATATTTGTGTATAATTTAAATTTTCATAATTCAGTATTTACATATAAACAGATTATTTGCTAGTAAATTCAGATAAAATTTGAAAATTGTCATTTCAAAGTGTGAATTACATGAACATTAGAGGGGAGATTCTATACTGGGAATATACCCACATCTTAAGATTTCTAATGTCATGCTGTAAAAAAAATATATTTTCTGATACAAATATTTATTCATTTGAATATTATGACAGTGAACATAGTAAATCAAATTCTAAAGCTCTATGGTGATTTGTATGAGAATGGCCCTCATAAGTTCATTCATTTGAATTCTTGATTTCAGATTGATAGCACTATTTGTGAAGAAGTTTGGATGTGACCTTGTTGGAGGAAGTATGTCTTCAGGGTTGGGATTACAGAAGACTCACTCCATTCCCAGTACCTCCTAATGGAAGAACAAGTTTTAAAATCTCAGAAGTTCTGTTGCCACATCTTTGCAGTGAAGCCAGGGCTAAAAACAAAAATCCATAGTGAACATATTTTTTATCTGTTTCCTTGGTTATGCTTTGTCACAGCCATAGAAAACTAACTAAGGCAATTCCTATGAAAATTACACTGTAACTAAACACAATAGATTAGTAAATTATAGATTAGATAGTGACAATGGTCATGGAAAAATATCAAAGTGTCCTTTATCAACTCCAAATATAAATAGCATAATAATTAGAAAGTTTAGGGGAGAAAAACTTTCTTTAGAATCTTCTGAGCCAGAAGCATACTCTGGATTTAATAACATCAAATCCATTTTCAATCAAGGTGTAGATCAGAAACTATCCTATTGAAACATCTGCAAATATACCAAATAACTGTGCAAATAATGTAAAGCTAAAAGTAATGTGAAAACTAGTTTAGTAAAAAGAGAGGTTTTTTTTCAAAAAAATTTTTTTATGAATATAGTTACTCTTCTGGTTTACTTCTGTTGCTGTGATTTAGCCATGACCAGCAACAACCTGAGGGAAAGAGGTTTGTTTCATCTTCTGCTTCCAGGGAACAGTCAGTCAGTGAGGAATTCCCTGAGAGAAGCTGAAGCAGAGACCATGGGTCATACGCTTATCTGTTCGCTTCCTGACTCAAATCAGTTAGGTTTGGCACGGAGCCAATGTCTTCCAGCCTAGGAACGGTGCTATCCTCAGTGGCATGTGGCTTTCCACATCAATCATGGGTCCAAACAGTCGCTAACACACAGGGCCTCAGGACACTCTGAAAGTGGAAAAATTTTAATTACAGTTGCTAATTCCCAGTTGATTCCAACATGTGTCAAATTGACAATAAATTAGCCAGCACGATTGCATGACAATAAGGGCAACAAATTAACCTTTATGTTTTTTATAACTTTGCTATTTGATTCATTTATTTAATTTGATCTGTTAGTGTTTTATCTTCGTGTTTACTTGGCCCCCTCAAAAGTGAAACAAGGGCATCAGATACCCTGAAACTGGAGATATAGATGATTATGAATTTCCTTGTGGGTGCAGTGAAATGAAGCAAAGGCCTTGTAGGGGCAGCAAGTGCTCCTAACCAGTCTATTGCTGGGGTCCAGCTTCAGCCAGAGTTCAGGTCCTGAGGCAGGGAAGGAAAATTTCTTACTACCAAGTGGATTGCACTCACATGACCCCAAATAGTTTAGCCCATCTTTATTTATACTTAAATAGAGAAAAGTTTGTTTTCTTACCAGGCTTACATGAACAGCTTTATTACTGGCTTCTGCTTTTGACTTTAAGAAATATATAACAACTTAAGGAATACATTGTGATCATTATGAAAGCCCCAATTGTTCCTCTTTATGATTCCCCAAATACACCTTCCAACCCCCTGCACAACCTTATTCTTGACATCTAGACAGCATTTTGCAGGCTTAACTAAATATGTAGCCAGATACACCCTGCTTTTCCAGTACGTATGTCAGCTGGTATCTATTTCTGGTTACAAAACTAAAAGTAAAAGACATGGACACAATGCTTTAAGAACAACATTATTCGAACACACAATTTTTCATGTGTGAAAGTCATATTCCCTTTTCTGTAAGACGATCCAATGTCTCAATCTCTCTGCAAAAGGCAGATTTTGACAAAGCACTCTTTTCCCATCCCGCTATACCATGGTTCTCCCACCAATACAAGCTCCTATATATGGTAAAGATGGCTCTACCCATCCCTTATTTTACATTGTACCATTCCCGTCACAATACTCTAGATCTCATCATTGATTCTATATGATTGATGTCCAGGGAACTTACTCTCAACAGTTAGCACTATGTGTATTCCTGAGGCCTTTTCCCTGTTCTGCATATGCATGCCCTAACTCTCTCTTCCAGAAACTGTGAGACACGGTTAATGTTCCAAGTGTTGTTTTCTCATTTGTACTTAACTATTTCTATTGAGTCAGAAAATTTCCCAGGATTAGGAGTTGTGGTTACTAATTCCATTTGAGAAACATTACCCCCCTGTTGAATCTTAGGGTAAAATATTTGAAAAGGAACAGAATTTCCAGGCAAAATTAGAGCTGTTGCATGTGTGACTGATAAGATAATACTGAAAAACTCCCAAAGAATCACCAATATAATGAGAGAGAAAAGAGCCTGCAAGTTGCAAGAATTTTGCAAATTTCTATGCTGTCTCAAGAATCACTGGTCTTTGCCAAGTGATAATCTGCTTCCACAGTGTCTTTCCCTGCAGACACCCATTGGACAGGTATTCCTATGCTGATCTGAGACGAGGCTGCTTGACTCCTAACAGTCCATCAGCTCTCCAGCATTAATTAATTTGTAATGTAAAGAGTTTATCGCCGTTGTTACTATGCGGGCTTTGAATATCCTCATTCACGGATACTTTCTTTACTATTATTACATTGTTTAGAATTTGTAATTAGAAATCAATTCCTGAATAGTTAAATCATAGCTTAACTCTGATCACCTTTCAAACAGCATGCTAGGAACATTCTATATGAACTATGATGCTCTCGTTTGTACAAGACATGATTAAGATGTTCGGGGCCACCTATGTCATTTAAAGTCCAAGTGAAAGGAAGATGGTATAAATATATGGAAAGACAATTATATGTTTCTTTTTTCCTCTTTGTGCTTAAATTCTGTGAAAATTTTCATGCTTTCAGACACATATACATACACTTTTAAAAACACATACATAGACATATATGTATATGTTTGCAAACAGTTTCATATTTGTTCTATAATAATTTAATATGGAGTTAGATCATTAAACAACATAAATGTACAAACTCAAACAATTTTGGATTATAAATATAAAATGAAATTCAGGTTATATTCCTCCTGGGTGCAAAAGGAGGGAAGTCATTTTCTTGTCTTTATTAGCTTGTATTGTTAACTGCATTTTAAACACGTGGATTCTTTCCGTTATTTGCTAGCAATTACATCTTCAGAATATTTCCTACATTATCTCCATATCTATTTCCCTGTCCTGTTTACTTTATGCTTATCATATTCTGTAGTAAAAATGAACACATAGGGAAATCCGTCACATGTCAAGGTAAGTTATATCTTTAATATGGTTACAGGTATATCGTCCATTTCTCATAGAAAGTGACATATGTGGAGCTTATGAGATGGTTCATCAGATAAGGATTCTTGTTTCTAATTCTAGAACCCTAAGCGAGACACCAGAAACCTACATGGTAAAGGGCAAAAAATAACTTTTGTGGACTGTGTTCTGACCTTCTTATGTGAATCATTGCACCTGTATGCCTACACACATGCAAATATGCATATGAAATAAGTGAATGTAAACCTTTAATTTTCAGATTGTGTGTATTTAGTCATGAATATTGGAGAGCCATTGCACAACTTAATAGCCACACCAAAGGAGAAAAGAAAGGAACATAGACATGCGATGCGCATCATGCATAACGAATTACTGCTTATAGCATAAAAACGTAACATTTAAAATTTTGGGGAGGTTATTGAAGCAGCTCATTCAGTTAAATACTTGCTGCAGAAACATGATGACCTTGGCGGACTCTCAGAACCTCATACATAGCCAGGCATTGTGGTGAATATGTATTATCAGTTATCAGGTATCAGTGCACTCCAGGACTGAAGTGTGGATGAAACATTTCCTTCAGCCTCCCATGCTAGCTGTTGTGTCTAGCTGATAAACTTCAGGTTCTAGCAAAAAGCCAATCTTCTTTTGCAATCTATCCATAACCATTTTTATACAGTTGACCAGTCATTGCCTCTTTACCTTCCTGTTTTCATGGGGGAAACTGCCACAGGAGAATTTGTAGAGAAATTCCTTCAGTGCACGTCAACAATTAGCTATCTCTTATATACGGTAAAAAAAAATGTGAAATTCTTTCCCTGAAGTTATTTAATACAGTCATGTAGATTATCTATACCTCTGTCCTTGGCAGAAGGAAAACAGTAATGACTGAATATAAACAACAAGTGTCTACTGAGTAATTTCCCTGAGAGAAGACAAAAAAATTTCGAAAGAATGTTAGGTTTTTCTCTGCTTTTAGAAGCTTCCAACTTTCTTTACAGAGCACACCTTAGAAATCTCAAGTTCATTAGTTTTCTTCCATTCTGGAGACATCTCATCTGAGATGAGATTTTTGCCTACAGGTATCTAAACACTCTAGACTGTAGTACAAAATAGCCACTTATATAGGGAAAGGGAAGCCAGGGGATGAGGGTTTCTGCTTGAAGTCTACAGACACATCTATGAAAGGTCCTGGATTGGAAAGTATTTTATAGACAAAATTTTCAAGTGGCAAATGTAGGCAAGACCTTGGACTTGGGAGCTGGAAAGTTGTCCATAACCTACATGCACACAGCAAGCCTGTGGTGCCATGTGCATGTCCGAGGATAGACATGATTATCTGTTGAGATTAGAGTGTAGGAATAGCAGAAAATCATTGTTATTATTTAGTTAGTTATTTAGTTATTAGGTTACTTAGTTAGTTTTTCGAGACAGAGTTTCTCTGTAACTTTGAAGTCTGTCCTGGAACTTGCTCTATAGATCAGGCTGGCCTCCAACTCACAGAGATCTGCCTTCCCCTCTGTTTCCCGATTGTTGGGATTAAAGGCATACACCACCACTATCCAGCAAAAATTGATGTTTTAAAACTGAAAACTAGCAGGTTACCTGCATATATGCTTTACAGGCCTATATAAAGTCCAAAAACTAGAAAATACTAGTTTTAAAGAACAAGTATGTATATGTAGAATTAACTTTGGTTATGGTTAAAAACAAAACAAAACAAAAAAACAAAGTTTAATATTCTGTTTTACTTTTTTGAGTACCCACAGAATAAAATAAAGCCCAGGGCCAGGTAGAATAAATTAGAAAAATGGAATAACAGAAAGAATCAAGTCTCAAGTGGCTTAGGCAAGCACATTTAAATGCCTTGCTACGTTCTTTAAGGGAAAATGATTTAAGCTTTGTTCAGGTTTCCTTTGTTTCCTTCCTTAGGACTTTGGTTTCTACTTGTTACTTACATTCTATTACTGAGAACAAGTTTTTATTTATTGTGTGTGTGTGTGTGTGTGTGTGTGTAAATGTTCATTTAAATAAAAGAATCTTTTTAGAGGAACCCCAAATTTGTATACTAATTTATATAGTAAAGTAACCATGACTCTTTTCCCTAGGATATATTGGCATGGGTGACAAGCAAATTCTTTTTCTTTAGATTGTTCAACAGCCACCTGCCAGAGTTGTCTGGCCTTTTATCATTTTGTTACTGTTAATTGAATGCAGTTAAACATGGAATGATTTGGAGTCTGTCTCTAAAATAAGTGGCTATTACAGTTCACTAACCTAAAAGCCCTACACATTTTATGTGTTATTCCTACATTTTTAAGATAAATTTTTGTATTACAAGTGTAGTTTGGACAGGAGCATAAGGGGGTGTGTGGAAACCCAGCTGTAGGTTTGCATTGCAATCTTGACAACTGATTTTCCTAAGACTATGCTCACTTACACAGAGCTGCCAAGTTGTTACAGCCTTTCATGGAGATCATCTGAAGAGATGTTAAAGCAACACACAGTAAGTGTCAGCTGATGCCAGAGGTCACCCTGGGTGTGTTTGCTTTTTATTTTGTTTTGTTTTCAGGCACCAAGGGCTCCATATAATCATGTAACTGGCAAACCTCTAGAAATAACATTAATCATTACTATATTTTTTCCTTTTTCTTTTATTTAGTCTTTAATTTCCTATGTAAATTTCCCATTATTTTGCAGTTTTCTGCTCCTGAATTATAAATGGCACACCTTAAATATATGATTATTTTAGTTGGTAATTGTCACTCATACAAATTCAAAGACTAAAATGTGTGGAGTAAAATATAAAATTTAGTTCTTTTATTATATTGTATATTTTTATAATACCATTCTGACTCTAAAATATATGAATTACATGCTATATGTATATAATATATAGATTCCATAGTCTCAAAGTCATGATATTGATGCTTCGAAGACCTGAGAAGAACTGGCTAAGATAATTTGAAATATTTTCACCCAAAAATCAATTAAAGTATTTTCAAAAATGGAGGCTTTGATAATGAAGAAAATCACTTTTTTGATATCCAGTGACTGCTGTGTGAAGACAGATACAGAGACAAGTTGCAAGGATTAATTTGATAGACTCGCTGCAGTCACATTGGAGAACAAAGTCATCAGAAAGAGTTAACTATGACTGAAACGTTAAATGAGTAATAGCCCAGGGAATAATACAAATGATTACTGTTATTTTGGGGGAAATACTTCACATCAACATAAAACGACTTCAAGATAACCAAGGCGAGTAAACAAAATTGTGATAGGTTAGAGGGAAAATGCACTAACAAATCTAAATAAAAGGATTATGAGGCATTTGCCAAAATATTTTATATTTAAATTATGAGAGGTATGAAAAGCAAAACTGATTTTAAAAACTCTTCACATATTTTATTTGAATATATTTACATTCATTTAATTGTGTCACTGCCCTTTCAAGAGTCCATGAATTTTTCTTTTACTTGTGCATTTTTACATAGCTATCACCAATAGTCCATAATCTATGTGAGAGGTAGGAAATGGAGTTGTTGGGGTTAATATAATTCTATTTCAATTAAAAACTTTAAAGAAAAGTAAAGCAGTTAACATCATTCTGGTAAGAGAATAAACGTTTTAGCTTTTGTGATGAGAGTATGAAAGTGTGAGAAATTAACAAAAGGATATCAAAGAAAAGATGTCAGTAATAAATAAGAATATGTAAAAATACCCAGAGTTATAACTTTTTTTCAAGGGTTAATAAAACAAACAGTAATTAAACTTTTCCCAGGGCCTTGGAGATATCTTTGTTTATAAAGCATATAGCATCAAAGTCAGGAGGCATGAGTTTGATCTCAACACTCTACATGAAGTAAATCAGGCCCAAAGGTATTTGTTTATAATTCCAATGTTGTGAAGGAGGTGACAGGCCAGTTCGGGAGCTCATTATCCAATCAGACTAGACACCAGGCTGATGAGACACTATCAACAAACTAGGTAGGTAAGGCTGATAGCCTGACATTCAAGGTTGTCTCTGATCTATGGACACAGACACATATACACATGCACACACATACATCCTGCACCCCCATATCACACAAACTTGGATAAAAGTCTTTACTTATTCATTGTTTTAATTGAGCTATCCATTTTTTATGCTCCTCTCTCTTCCTTCTCTCTCCCCTTCAATTTTCTGTGACCTCCACACTACCGATTTACTCAGGAGATCTTCTTTTTCTCCTTCCTTTGTAGATCCATATATTTCTCTCTTAGGGTTCTTTTGTTGTCTATGTTCTCTAGGGTTGTGTACTATAGGCTGTTTTTAAGGTCATAAATTTTTCAAATAAATTGTCGTAAGAAAAGAGAACTTAGATGCCAGGTAAAAGCCTAAAAAATGGACTCATTTAATTTCAAGGTTGAAATTAGTGCAGCAAAATATTCCCTCTCCTTTCATTTTGTACTGATTTCCACATTCCAGCATGTTTTGCAAATTGAATTGTTCATATATGCCCATATTTTCAAGGTCTACTTATACAGAATTACTTCATTACTTCATTATTTCACTTTAAGGATAACATTGCATTTAACTGGCTCAAAATGTTTTATCTATCATTTGTCCATGCACTTATCATATCTAACCCTTGTCTATCACACTTAACTTAGAAATATTACTGCACATGTTTCTGTGTGAAAAAAATAAATATTTTACTTGGTGTCTATGCACACTTTTGGTGCACACTGTGTCCACGGGGTAGAGTTAGGAGAGCCGGGAAAATCAAGGTGACCTATAAGATGATGTCAAGACAGTTTTGTACTCTAAAACAAATTCCAGCCCCCCCAAAATTAATGATTAAACACTATAAAAATAAAGAAAACATTTTTTAAATTTACTTTCTTATCTACTTTTTAAAGATTTCTCCTTGGAATTGACCTAGGCATATAATTGCTTTATAAAGTAATCCACCACCATGTTTAGGCTTCTGAAGAAGCCTATTGCTACTTCCCAGTAAAGTGTGTAATTAACATTTTCACCAGCATGTGTTTTCATTTTTTTCACACCCATGCGAGATTTTTCAGTTATATATCATTTGATTCTTACTCTTCTAATTGCTATGATGGAGAGAAGTGTGACATCATCCAGCTTGTCTTTCAATTTTTCTCTCATGAATTCATGATTGTGTCTGAGAATATGCTTTAATTGCATCAAAGTCATAGAGATTGACTGTACAATTGTTTCAAAATTTTCTTCACTTATCTTCCATCATTTAATTATCCTTAAACTAATTTTTCATATATGGCTATGTGGTAATGGTCAAATTTTATACTGTCTCATAAAATTGCCTACTGCCTCATTGTTAAAAAATATGTTCTTTGGTAGTTGTTTTATTTTTTAAGATTGCTTTTGTTGTGTTAAAAGTATGCTGTATGCTTTGCGATGTTTCATAAAATCCTATTTTAAAACATTTGATCAAATTGTTCACATTTTCTGTAATATTGCCACGTCTTTTTCAACCCTGGCCTTGGATTATCAGGGCCTATTTCTTTTACTCTCTACCAACCCAGGTTTTCTGCAATATTAATGAACATTTTTATGGGTACAAGTATCTCAAGGACTTGTTGCATACAAGAACTAATTATGGCTGACTGTTCCATGAAATTGCAAGAGGCTTTGATCTCACAATACTTCCTACTTGTCAATATTCATTCTGTTACAGGTGAACAGAATTTTCTGCAAAGCAAATTATCTAACTTGGTTTTGTTAATTTGAACCATTGTGTATCTGAGTGTATGACCACTGAATTGTATCTTACAAAGTTCTCAATATCAAGACATTGAAATTAAGTGTAACATAAGGCCCACATATTCAAACCTCACTAACAGGCGAGTGAGTTTAGTAATTAAAATATATCAATGTTGGAATATTAAACACAGTTGAGGATAACCTATGAATATTTTTGTTAGAATTAAGCTAGTATGTGCATAGTTAATTAAGAGAAAGAAATTACATCAATATTTATAAAGCATATATTCAGTTTCTTACCACATACAGCACTATTAGACAGTTTACATGTAATCCATTTTGAACTAATGTACTAAAATAAAAAAAAATCTTCACCATTTCCATTTTATTTTAAAGAGTTTCAAATTGTTGTTTTCAATAAAACATGCACTTGCTTAAAGTTGTTTATTTATAGTTTTGTTTTGAGTTGTGCTTCATCAGGTTTCACTGCCTATCTCCTGCACTTTGTAGAGTTTTTTCTGATGGGATAAGTAAGTACCTGGAGGAGAGAAAGCATACAAAACCATAGTTTTTAAATGATTATTTCTTTACTCATCTGTAAAATTGTTGTCTTTATCAAAATGTAGAAGAGATGCAAAAGGAATCCAGGAGATGTCTCCCCTGGAGATGAAAGATGCTTATAGATCACACATGGAAATAACTGCTAAAGCTTTTTCCTACTTGTAGTAATTCCACCCTATGGAGAACTCCATTTGAGGATTATAAACACATGGCTGTGGTGCAGGAGGTTTTTCTGTATTTGTGTTGCTTTCATTGGTTGAATAAAGAAACTGCCTTGGCCTTTTGATAGGGAAGAGCTTAGGTATGTGTGGAAAAGAGAACTGAATTTGGGAGGAAGAAGGCAGTGTGGCAGACACCATGAAACTCCTGTCTGAAACTGATGCTGGTTAGGATCTTTCCTGGTAAGCCACGGCCTCGTGGTGAACACAGATTAAGAGAAATGGGTTAGATCAAGATGTGAGAATTGGCCAAGAAGAGGCTAGATATAATGGGCCAGGCAGTAATTTAATTAATACGACTTCTGTGTGGTTATTTTGGGGGTTAAGCTAGCAGGGCGGCGGGATGTGGGACGCGGCCCGCTTGCTCCTTCTACTACATGGCTGCATGGTTTACTGATCACATTTTAGTTTCAGCTTTCACTTCCAACTCTCACTATGTATTTTGATGTCACATTCTACTTGTACAACAACAACTGACTGGAAGTGGCTTGTATTTGTTTTATAGATGTGGATTTTGTCCTCTATAAGCTGATGGGAGTCCCTGTTAATTCACACGCTAAATAGAATAAATGGCAGAAGCAAAGAAGAGATAGAATAAGGTTGTAGAGAGAAAAGGATGATGGGAGAGTAAAATGACATGAAAATATGGCACATAAGTAGATAAAGAAGATACCCTTACACCTGTTTGACCTGTTTATGTCCAAAATCCCAGTGAATACTCTACTTTGTAATGTGTATCAGTTACATCTCTTTAAATCAAAATCACTGATTTACAAATTTGACTTAAACTTGCCTCTGTTAAAGTAATGGTGCCCAGTGCCTACAAACAACCCATAAGTAGTAGCTCAATATTTTTTATAATGACTTCTACATTTTATTTGTACCTTTTATTAACACATAACTATAAAAAGTGAGGCATATTTGATATGACCTTACCTTAAATCATGGCCATAGACCCATTGGGCCAAAGTATTTTAGATCTTAAACATAAACATATACTAAAACAACACTATCTGAAAAATCTTTCAATAATCTAAAACATGTATCATATTATTTTTTTATCTTATTTTTTCTGAGTTTACACTGGATTATTTTTCACCTAGGCAGAATATATTTTAATCATTTTTGAATGCTATGAGTGTGATAACTTTCAGCCATTCTCAGATATTGCTTATAAGAGTTTCAAATGCTTTAATAACCTAATAGCCTCACATTGTCAATGTGAGGTTTTGCTTAAGGAATGTATTAAGTTATTTAATAAATAACTATTGAGTAAATGAAAGTATGATCACATGAGTGGAAATTTTTTATACAGATTATTGAAAATACCTTAGAGAAAACATCACTCCAGATACATCTATGTTTTTTACATACACATACAAACACACAGGCACACAGATACACAATTACACATACACACACACTTAGGATCATTCATATACACAACAGTGTATACATGGATATGGATATACACAGCCTGTCCATTCCTCATCGTACACATATACACAGACACACTAAAAATGAAGTTTGTGGCCAATTGAGTTTTTGAAAAGGTTCAATTACACACACAAGATAAGAAATTAATCATTTACCTGAAGAATAATGGCTCTAGATATCTTTTTATCTTATTTTTGTCTAATATATTACATTGGATCAGTTCCCCCCAACTCTTCTCTCCCCATGCCCCCGTATCTTCTCCCTTCTATAGACAGAAGCTTCTGTCTTTCATGGTCCCAGAGCTGTTTATTTCCAAAGATCACACAGATGCTTATATTAACTATAAACTCTTTGGCCTATTAGCTCAGGCTTATTATTAACTATTAACTCTTAAAACTTAAATTAGCTTATAATTCTTATCTAGTGTTTAGCCACATGAATTGGTACATTACTCAGTACAACATTCTCATCTTGCTTCCTCTGTCTAGCAGGTGATCTTGTGTCCAGTCACTTAGCTGAAGGTTTATCAACTATAGGAATTCCCTGGAAGAATTTTGGGGTCCCTCATGCATACTGTCATATTACCAGCAATTAACACTACCTTGACTTCCTCCTTTCCAATTCATGCCCATTTGATCTCCTTTATGTGTCTTATTGTTAGAGTTAAAATTCCAAGTACTGTAGTGTATTGATATGGAAAGAGTATCTTGTTCCTGATTTTACTGGAATTAGTTTGAGTTCCTTTCCATTTAATTTGGTGCTGGCTATAGGCTTGAAGTAAATTGCCTTTATTATATTTAGGTATGTCCTTTGTACCCCTGATCTTTCTAAGACTTTTATCATGAAAGGCTATTGGATTTTGTCAAAGGCTTTCTCAGCACCTAATATAATAATCATGTGTTTGTTGTTGTTTGTTTTAATGTGTTTCCTTTTCATTGGTTTATATGATGAATTACATTGGCTAATTTTCTTCTGTTTAATCATCCCAGCAACTCTGGCATAAAGCCTACCTAATCCTGGTAAATAACCTCATTGATGTATTCTTGGATTCAGTTTGCATTTTAGTGAGCAATTTTTATATCTATGTTCATGGGGCAGATTGGATTGTAATTTGCTTTCTTTATGGAATTTTTATTTGGCTTGGGTATTAGAGTTGCTGTGACCTGATAAAATACATTTGGCAATGCTCCTTTTGTTTCCGTGGAAGAATTTGAGGAATATTAGTATTACCTGTTCTTTGAATGCTTGGCAGAATCCTGTACTAAAATTCCCTGGCCTTGTGATTTTTTTGGTTGGAAAATTTTTCCTGAATATATAAGCTTTCCTCAAACCTTATAACACACATCTACTAACATTAATATGTACATAAATAGCCTGATTTTAAAAATGGGCAACTAACCTAACATTTTTAAATAGTTATATAGTATTTGAAAATATTGTTTCCCTATAGGCTACCATGAGATAGCTCACTCACTCCAGCAAGAATGTGTATCATTCAAAAGACTAAAAATAACAATGCAAATTGGCTGGAAAGGGGAAGCTTTGCATAGTGTTGGGAGAAAAGAACATTGTTCAGCTGTTATGGTGCTATGGAGAAAAAATTATTTTTTGGACAGCGTCTCTTAGCCTTGGTTGGTCTAGAATTGGCTCTGGTAGAATAGGCTGACCCAGAACGCATAGAGATTCACCTGCCTCTGCCTGCCAAGTGTTGTGATTAAAGGTATGCACCACCACCTGATTTTCTTAAAGCTCTGTTGTAAAAGGCTGCTTATTTGTTCCTGGCTGCTCTTCCTCAAAATAATCACACAGAAACTATATTATTTGCAAGACTGTTGGCCAATAGCTTAAGTGAATTTCTGGATAACTCTTACCTCTTAAACTAGCCCATCTCCATTAATCTGTGTATGGCTACATGGTTGTGGCTTACCTCATCCCCAGTGTCTATCTCTGGTGGAGCTACATGGCTTCTTGTGACTCTGCCTTCTTTCTCCCAGCATTCAGTTTAGTTTTCTCCACCTAGCTAAGTTCTGCCTTGCCATAGGCCAAAGCAAATTTTTTATTCATTAACCAATAAAAGCAGCACATAGACAGAAGGACCTCCCACAACAAAGCTTCTAAAATTTATCAGCATTCCCACTGCCAGATAGTGTTGAGGATAGATGTCTCTGTACCTCCATGTTAAGTGTACTTTTATATTCAGCTTCCATTAATGAGTAACCAGAATTACCTTCACTAGATGAACTGATAAAGAAACTGGGGAGCACAGATATAGTGCTATACTACTCAGTCAAGAAAGGTGATAAAATCTTGCCATTGTGACATTATAGATAGATCTGGATATCATTGTGTTAAAGATACAATCATTCAAAGAAAGGCAATGACTATACAATCTTATTCACATGGAATCAAAGCTGACCAAGGAAATTGAACATACACTGACACTTATCTGAGTATGCAGCCTGCAAGACACTTATAGAGAAAAGAACAGTGAACAATGAGAACAATTTTAGATTCGATTGAAATAGGTGGTTCCATTGTTCTAGTTATAGTAAGAATGTGCCTGTCAAATGTATGCTATAAAAGTCAGCACAAAAGTATTGAGGTATTACAGTGAGTCACTGATAAGTGTCTGATAGAGGAATATGTTCAACCACATCTGAGTGTTATATAATATTCACATATCACAGTAGCATTACATTGCACCCCACTAATGTGCACAATGACTGATGTGAAAATATACATTATGGGCTGGAAAGACACTTCACAATTTAAGAGGCATACTTATCTTGTAGAGGAATAAAGTTCAGTTTCCAGCACTCATATGTGATGGTTAAAACCATCTGCATTCTAGCTCCAAAAAACACATATTTCTGGTTTCTTCAGGCACATGCCTTAATATGTACTCACATCCTCTCCAATGCACGTAAGTCAACACAGTCTACAAAGAGAGAAGAGGAGAGAGACATACATACAAATAATAAAAATAATGAAAATTAAACACAAAATTAAAGCAAATTATGTTATAAATGTATTTTAATTTATTCTCATTAAAAGATTAAATAGCAGACAAAATATTAACAAATTCGCAAGCATCAGCTTTATTATAGTTGATAAGGTTATTTAAAAATCTAGCATGGTATGCTCAAGCTGATTTACAAAAAAAAAAAAAAAAGAGGCACCATTTTTCTCTAAGAGATTTGTCTTCGAAATTCAAAGTCTATGATTGTTACAATGTGACCTATGACTTAAAGCAATCAGTGACAGTGTTGATCTATGAAAACAGTAACATAAATTAGAAGCAATCAGTAAAATTATTTTTTAAATTTATAACACAAAGAGAAATATGAAATATTTACAGTCAATAAATATGCATGGGCCAATCAACCTGAAATTAAAACATTCAAGCAAGATTAGTCAAACATATAATCATTTACTGCTTACAGGATCATGAACCTGAACTCCACATATTTTAACACAACATTAAACTTTTTACATACTATCTCACAGGAAGTAATTAAATTAACAGCTCAAAATTATATTTAAAATATTGCATTAATCTTTATGTGGTAGTAAATTATGTGTTTCAATGTTATACCTGTTTCACAAAACGTTGGCTTATACTCACAGTTAAATCACTTATATCATGATCACAGTCATTTGATAATCAAAAATATTTTCTTAACTTATTTAATAAATGAGTTACCATCACAGTCACCAGCAAACAATTTACATTATAATGAAGACAGAGGGGTAGTAAATAATTAAAGACATGAAATACAATGTGATAATGAGTTCAATATAGAAAAACATAAGCACAGTGATAGTCGCTGTAAAGTCCTTAGGTAGAACAGAACATAAAATCTGTAAGTGTTAGGCAGAGAAGCATTTATTTTCAGTGATAGTAAGAATTTGAAATTGGACATACATATTTGATATTTGTCAATAAATAAATGTTATTAAAATTCACAAGTCTTTAAGTACTAGAACATAGAAATTAAGCTGCTCTCCTTTACCTACTCCTTCATATTCTGTTCTGTAGTAGAATACACACAAGTGTATGTGAGTATGAGTGTATGTGTGCATGTGTATCTGTGTGAGTTCTGTGTATGTGCTTGTGTGTGTGAAGTATAAAACTCTTTAAACCAGTAGGAATTCAGAACTACCTCTCATAGTTCTATGATTTTTTTTTCTTACACAACACACACACACAAAGTTTCATTAAATGAAAGCTGGTTTTCAAAGTGTGACGTGAGTGACTAATTATATCAAAGAAACAATGTGGTGTTGTTATTTGGATTAAGACTGGAAAACTTAAAGGAGTCAAAGGGGAAACATAATTGATGTCAGATTCCCCTCTGTATGCTGTGATTACCATTAATGAATAAAAAAAAAAACTGGCATGACCTGATGGGGTAAAACAGAGCTAGGCCAGGAAAACTAAACTGAATTATGGGAGGAAGAAGATGGAGTTGAAGAGAAGCCATGGAGCTGCTGCCAGAGACAGACAAGCTGAAATTTTGCTGGTAGGCCACGACCTCATGGTGATTCACAGATTAATGGAGATGTGTTAAATTAAGATGTAATATTAGCCAATAAGAAGTTAGAGATAATGGGCCAATAAGTGATTTAAATAATATAGTTTCTGTGTGATTATTTCAGGAGTTGGGTGGCAGGGAAACAAACAAGCAGCCTCTGTACTACAAATTGGTGTGCCAATGTGGCCAACTAAATCCACTTAAAACCTGAGAGAGCTTGAAAAGGAATTGTAGACACAAAAGAACAGAGTTTAGCACAGTTTCTTGGTAGTCACAATTTTTTTTTCTAGATGTGCTCACAGTGAGCAGGGGAGTTGTGGCTGCTTTAAGAGAGGTGCAGTAAAAGCTGTGCAGCTTCTTTAAAAACAGAGGCTTCCATATTCACCAGCATAAATGGCTCTGACACTTTAGGGAGGTCCAGCTATGGAGCATTTAAATGGTGTTTGTAAGCAGAATTTTACAACTTGCTTAATGACAATAAGACCCTCTGTGTGCCTAAAAATAGGGCAATGTGCATGGTTCTCAGAGGCAATGAAAAGCTCTACCATGCTGGACTGGGTGAAGCAAGCAGGCAGAACTGTAGAGTTGGGCATAGCCCACATAGTCATGCCCACATAGCAATAAAAAGAAAGAATGCTCCTGGTCAAAAGATAATTACAGATATGCAATAAAGACAAAGTCAGATGGAAAAGACCTCTAAATGGGCCACAAAGCTTGGAAGAGAGAAGTAAAAGAACATAGACAGTTACAAAAAGAAGTAAATGGATTAAAAAATATGTAAAGTCTTTAAAGAGACAGAGTATAGATAGTCATAGATTAAAGGAGTAAAGATGGTAAAATAAATATTAAAAATTAATACAGTAAAAACATGCCGTGTAAAGATGAAATATACATAGAGAGACTGGATCATGTATATTATTGTGTTTTCTTTGAGATTTTTGACTGTGAAGAAGCTAAGTAACCAACATATATACTTTAAAGGTATCTTCTTTTCCAAATTTGGGTCTAAGGATATGTTGGTTTGGAAAATAGGTTCTGCTTTTGTTTCCGCAGAAGATGAGAACCTGTGGATTAATTCCAGACTAATGTGGTTTGAAAGACCAAGATCCCCTGAAAGGTCACCTTGAACACCCGCCAAAATGACTTTGCCAATAAACATCAGGAAGTAGTTTGGAAAGAACTATGCCCAAATCCTAAATATTGTTTATAAATGTTTCTTTAAATTTAAAAGGATATATGCTATACAGATTTGCATTGGTATGGATCTTGCTTTATTGATACAAATTTAAG